>ATSW01081214.1:0-20367 GCA_000444245.1 Botryllus schlosseri
GGTTCGCGTTCACACGAACCTGAACCTTTCAGAGGTTCACACCATCCCTAGTCGCGACTCTATCTCCATTCTCCAATTTGAAAATGTTCCGTGGCCCAGATCAAAATTTGACGAGCTGATTACTAAAAGAAATCAGCACCTTTGCCCAGATATTTTGGAAGCTGATTACGTTCAACATCTTCGCGAACTCTAGAATAAAGGCAAACGAATCCTCGTTTGGAACCACTATCTTTGAATAAAGCATTTAAACGGCCTTAACGATCTCTAGGAATATACCGTTCTCCTATAATTGCGATTGCAATCAGACTTATCCCAGTAAATGAAGGTTGTATTTATTTATATTTTATTTCAGTTTTTGTGAGGGTGGTAGTCCCTATATTAAAATCAATAAACGTGATGGTGAATCGCGCGCAGCGCGAAGAAAAATATTATGCAGCATGAATATTACAAAAAATAATGTTTTTACGTTGATTTACGAAAAAATTATGAGCCTACGTCAAGTTTTCAAAATTCCGGACATTTGGCATATTTTAGAAATTCCTTCCGGACGCAAGTTTGAACAGTGAAATTCCGGACATGTCTGGGAAATTCCGGACGTATGACAACCCTAGCATAGCTGCCTCACTCGTTCCATACCATACTTATAGTTTTACACACCATAGCAACAATCTTTCAGACCAATATCATTTTGACGATTTGCATCCTCACATACTAAGCAGTTAGCTGTAGGTACTCATATACAAATCCCATCACATCCATGACAGCAGAGCGTAGTCCCGACGTCAAGATTACAGAATCGTCTTGGGAACCCCAGAATGTGATCACAAGTAATTATTACCGTATGTCTTCGCAAAGTAGGTCCACTTCAACGGACCAGAGACGCCATTCCCCGTTGATTTCTTGTGTTACGCAGTACGCGTTGTTTGCTACGTTGGAATAAGTTAAAATGATCGTCGTAAGGTGAGTGTCTCGCAAATCCTACGTTATTTAGTGATATCTTCTAATCTCTTCATTGTATCGCAGTCATCGTATCGTGTTAGTTTTAGCAACAAGAGTGTGTTTGTCATTTCAGATCGTTGCTGTTGTTTGTCTTCTGTTGCGCTTACTTCGCAAGAAACGTTTGTGAGTGTTCATTGATTCAGTCACCATAATGTCTTACAATTTATCGCTTGCCATTTCATGTTATCTTGCATTCAGTGTGCACCGTGCAGTGCATGCTTCTTATTTACATCGTCTGTGAGATGTGGTTGTTTATCAGTGTCGCGGAAACCCTAGGGTTTCGTGGGCCAGTCTAAGGGGCTCCATGCAGACAGATTTGTACAACTCGATACCCAACTACTACAATTGCCCTGTTGTCTAATTGCACTTATTATAGCGAAATGGCGGTAATCAAATTCTAATTCAATTTTTAAAATGTTTTATGCTCCAATTCTAATTCTAATCTTGCTTGCGATTTTCCTGTAAATTCTAATTCCAGTCTGAACAAAGCTGTACGTTTTTCTAGTTGCCCATCTCTAGGTATTAAAGAGGTCGCTTGTCGTTGCAGCTTGCATCGCACGAGCTCCTGGATCACAACACGTTAACGTGACCGTTGTTGGTGAAGCCAAATCTCCTCCGGGTGTTACAGAACCTTTCAAGTCATCGTGCCGAGACGAATTGTGCGAGCAGGACGAATTTTGCCACGTTGAAGTTGACCCAGAATCTGGGTAGATAGTTATAGTTTATTTTTTCAATTCGGATTAGACTGCCGCACAAGTTGAGCAGAGGTATAGGTCTATCCGTAATGATTCGCGTGCCGCAATCTGGATGGAGAAACCATTTTAATGATTTAGAGTCGAGTTGTTAGCGAATAGTTTTTTAGTTCTGAAATTACAAAAAATTACAATGTTTTGTATTGTGTGAATATCATGTGTAGTAGTTCTTTATTTTCAACACTGTGCTGATGGATAGTTCCTTTGTGAACCAGCAATCTACAGTAATGTATCAGATTGAATGAATTGTGGTGGATTTTTGAACTGAAACTTGGGAGTCCGCGAAGACGAAGATTGAGAAACGCTGGTATATATTATAATTCCAATTCTCACTCCAATTGGAAACCGCTGAAAATTTCTTAGTCGGGTACAGTACTGATCTTTTCAGCGCCAAATTGGCAGTGTGCAAATGCAAGGAATTCGGCACCGGATGTGATCGTGAAACGGTCCGGGACATCGACGTGTCCATCAATGTTTCTTCCTTTGAGAATTTGTCGAAGCGGCAGATGGTCCGACCTTGCTCCATCAACTGCAGCGATTTCGAGGAATGTCTGACCATCATGTGGGTTGGCTGATTACCAGGGCTGTTCCGAATTTTCTTCTCAACTTTGACTGCTGGCTACTTGATAAAATTGTTAGGATGGCTATAACAAACGCTGCACACCAGTTTAGCTCAATTCTGACCTATAAAAGCACTTCTATCGGAGAAGAAAGTTTGTGGGCTTATCAAATAAAAAGAAGTATGATTGTTACCCCGCAGAATTGTTACGTCGTCTAGAAAAACGATGTATATAAAATCTGGCTCAATTCCGACCTATGGAAGCCGAGTTGTTGCGGTCGAAAATTTTGGGATTGTGCAACTAGTATTTGCAGTGGGTAGGCCGAGAATGAACATACAAATGATTTTCCACCGTAAGTACTATTTTTTCAACCTAAACTCAATGGGAGAGCCGGTAACATTGCAATTGTGCAATAAATTCAAAACTTTTTTCTCTTCCAGATATGCATCCATAGGTTGGAATTGAGTTAAAAGTTGATGTGGGGCGCTTCTCAGGCAACCGAACAATTTTTATTCAAGTAGGCGGTCAAATTATATATACACTATATACACTATTTTTGAACAGTCTCCTTGTACGTGTAACACCTGTGTAACACCTAACGATTTATTTTTGTATCAGGGGTTACGATATCTGTTTCGCGAGAAGGATATGCGACAAGGAGTCGAAACCATGCCACAACGGAGGCAATTGTGTAGACATTAGCAATCGGGAGTAAGTGATACTCTCTGGGTCATTTATCTGTTCTAATATAATATCTGGTCTGAAAATGCTCCAGGAGAACTGTGTAGTGCAGGGGCGGGCAACTTCTCCAGTCGGCGGGCCGGATATAGGAAAATTAGGTACTTGGCGGGCCGGATTGCTGAATTGATACATTATCCGCCCATTTATTCGCATATACAAGGAATAAATCGTATTTAATGAATTTATTTTAGCGACAGCAATGTAACTTTAAAGCTATTTCTCGCCAATAATGACAACGTGGATTTGAGAACAGCATTGTCGTACAGGCACCACTACTGCTTCTTTCTGATCAATCAACAGACTGTGCAAACCCTAATGAGGATTTCTAGGGCATTCGATAAGCCCGGTGATACCCCAATATCAATTCATTAGGGTTTAGTAGGTGACGAGATAGCGTTGTTGTTCCACTGTGTGGCCTATCTTATCTCGATATGGCATTTATGCGGCCCGCGGCCTCGGAATCTGAAAGTGGCCCGCGACCCGTTTTGAGTTGGCGACCCCTGGTACAAGTGATGTCTTACAAAAGCCTAGAAGTGTGGCGTGCTAGAAGTCTATACGGTTACGGAATCAAAAATAAGAAATACCGGCGTGGTGTAAATGACCATTGTAGTCGACAAGCACCATGATTACCACAAATGACATTAGGGTTGAGTACATCGTAAATGCCCATAATGAAAGTCTTCTCGCTTCGTCGAACTTACGCGTAAGCTCCACCCTTGCTCGCTGCGCATACATCTGTATCATAACATACAGTCACTAAGATTTGATGCATGTAAGAAGGTAGTGGGGAATCTCGGAAGACTGGGGCCGCGGGCCACATTATATCATGTGATACGGAAAAATGTCCACGGGCCGGACAAAATCCCTTCGCGGCCGGATCCGGCCCGCGGGCCGTATGTTGACCGCCCCTGGTGTAGTGTATACAGTGCGAAACGAGTCAAGCTTGGTGTCATACGTTTGCTATGAGGATCACTCCGCTTTGATACGAACTTGGTTTCGATGTATTTCTTTCCAATTTGGAAATGCGATTACAATTCAAAGTTATTGCGAATTCAGAAATTGCAATTCTAATGGAATTTTGAGAATAACTTCGGTATTATTCTAAGCTACGGGAAAACTGCATAGTGCAAAACGAACCAATATTGCGGTACAGCAAATCGGACGTTTGTCGTTCTAATAATTGCGAGGATGAACTTTGATTGATTTGAACTGAATTTGATTTTTAGTTCTTTCCAGTCCGTGATTCAATTCAATGTCCAGGCTCTAGCGAAGTCAGTAATTGTGACTTCAATCTGATTAGGAATAAAGCTAACTATAATTCTATTCTAATTCAATTGTGAAAACACTGTAGCAGTAATTCGGCGGCAAGTCCTAAATTAATGTGGAACACAGTGCAGCTCCGATTTTTATTCAATTTCAATCTAATTTGGAAAATACTGTAGCTTCGATTCTAATTCTAAATTTGGAACACACTGTAGCCATAATTCTAGCTGTAATTCTAATATAGTTTGAAAACAAAATTGTCGCTGTAACTTTGAATCCCAATCCCGAATTGGAAATACTTGTGGATTTTCTATTTCTCCAACACTGCTTTCTCAGGTCCAGATGCGTTTGCCCGCCTAACTTCGACGGCGACCTGTGCGAGATTGACATGACCGTGTGCGACGAGACGCGTCCCTGCAAGAACGGTGGTGAATGTCAAGTGATCAACATGTAAGGGAACGTATACGTAAATACTCGAAACTACTTCGGGTGGTAGACAATCTACGAATTTCTTATGTATGCCGGAAAAGTTTAATAAAAATAATTTTTATTAAATTCAAAATTTCCAAACTATGATGCAGAATATGCGTTGGCACGCCGTGTCAAAAATTTGAGCCAAATTTTTTGTGCAGCGGATTTTAGGCTACCGAACAATTTGAGCTGTTGATCACCGGAATCCAAAATAATGATTTATTTTCTAACAACCCTATTATACAAACTGTATTATACAGCATACGATTTTAGTCCACGGAATAACATCCAAAAGTAGGTTTTATGTTCTGTCGAAGTTAATTTTCGTGGCTGCTCAAAATCGCATCGCAGGCCGTATGTGACTCGCGGTCTACACGTTGCTCGGTCTGCTCCAATAGCTTCACTTGTAGCCGTTGTATTTGATCCAAATTTGGCGTGAAACTTTTTTAACCAATTTAACAATTTTTGCTAATAAGCCTCGAATATCTGAAAAAAAAGTTACTTCCCGAAAAGCCCTAACATATATCTAATCGGGTTTTCAGGAATTCGATATGCAACTGTAGAGACGGATACATCCAGCCGAGATGTGAGAAAGTCAAAGAGAATTATTGCGAAACCAGCAATCCGTGTAAGGCCGGGACCTGCCATAACGGTACCAGGTGGTGAAAAATTTGACTGCAGTATCTTTTCCGTTAGTCTACAAAAGTGTAGATTGTACAGCTGTTGCAGACTCTTGAATATTCTAGTTGTCCAATTAGACTGATTAAAGAGAAATTCCTGTAATCTGACTCTAATTTGAGTTGTGAAATCTCTTTTGTGCTCTAATTCAAATCTAATTTGTAAAACACTTTCTATAATTCTTATCTAATTTGTGAAACACTTTCTTCGCTCTAATTCTAATCTGATTTGTAAAGCACTTTCTTTGCTCTAATTCTAATTCTAATCTAATTTGGTAAACCGCTTCTTTGCTCTGATTCTAATTCTTATCTAATTTTGAAACACTTTCTCTACTCTAATTCTAATCTAATTTGTGAAACACTTACTTTTCTCTAATTCTAATTCTAATCTAATTTTTGAAACGCTTTCTCCACTCTAATTCCAATCTAAGTATTGAAATGTTTCTATGCTAGTCCCAATTCACTCAATTTCTGGTTATCCTGTCCATCAGTGGTTCCCGAACTTTTTCAGACACACCCCTCTTTACGATAGAGAAATATTTCGTGCCCCCTTGCCGCCATATCAGAAAATGCTACCAGAATGTTGACAAATTGAGAGAATGATGAAATAGGAAATTCGGACTATACGGAGCAATCAATAACTGAGAATTGAAGGTGAATCGCGCGGGGCGCGAGAAATCCTTCGTTTTGACCGCAGCTTCGCGCCCCCCTTCAGATGGTTTCACTATAGGAGAACTGTACAGTGCGAAACGAGGCAAGCAGGATTTGATAATAATATAGAACTACAATTCCACAGTCGTATTCTTAAAAAATGTATTGTTTTGTCACAATTTTATCGAATATCCAGTAAATTTCGATGAGCTTCCTGGAAGTACAAAACTTCGGTATACAGTTAAACAGTATATCCATATTGAAACGTACTCGAATATTTTTGGCTGAAGCTCGTCAGGGGCTATTTTCAACAACTAGCAGAGAATTGGAAGTTATTTTGTTAGGCATGTATTATTATTGCAGAACACTCTTAATTATTTACAGCTGGGAGACTCTTTACTGCGAATGCCCTCCCGGGTTGACGGGTCCCCGATGCGAAGTCAAATTTAATCCGTGCGTGAACGCCACGTGCGGCGAAGGTCGAATATGCGTCCCAAGACGGATGTAAGTGAACTAATTCATATGTTCGAATATCAAACGAGCCAAATCGGCAAGGGGGTACACTGTTTGTTAAAAAAGTTGATCAACCTCAGACTAACACCGCGGTATACATAGGGTTACCATATTTTGGAAACCAGAAAAGGGGACACATTCTCAAAATTTTCAGACTTGCAATACCGGCGGAAAATCCTAAAAAAAATTGCACTGTATGGTCAGTTGACTAAAAGGTCAACTATCTGGCTCAGCTCCCAAAGTACAGTTTTTCTTTCACATTATCAGTTGGTTGAGTGAGAGAAAGGTCAACTTTCGGTTCAGCTCCCAAAATAGCCGTTGGAGCGTTACTTCAGTGATGATTTACTGTATCTTGGTCGAATTTTGCGTTATACTTAGTCAAAATTCTCAGGACAAAATCCCAAAGAGGACATTTGGGCGTTCTCCGAGGACACTTTGAAAGAAGTCGAAATAGAGGACAAATCCTCCTGAAAGAGGGCGCATGGTAACCCTAGGTATAGATCAAACACAACAACATATTAATCCGAATGATGCTTGCACGTCGAGTCGGAAAATGTCCTTTTTCAGCCAAGCTATCAATATTACCATTAAAATTGCCACATTTCAGTCGCTAATAAATGCTACTTCATCTCAGATCTCCGAATATGGTAACCTATGGCGTAAGTGACTTCAATAAGTCCTAAAATGTGCCTAGTCATTGCACCAATTAACTCTATAAATAAACTCTGGTTATATACTCGTCTAATTTGATGGTGGCTACCGTTTCAGCGCCAATGCTAGCACATACGACTGCGTCTATGCGACGAATCCCTGCCAGCCAAATCCGTGTAAAGGAGACTGCCAATGCAAGGCTTCCTGTAAACACGAAAACGGTTATGTCTGCCTTGGGACCAGTGGACTGTTGGGGAGGAATTGTGACATACGTAAGTCGAAGTAGCAATGTTAATGTTCTGTTTGTGTGAAAAGCCGATACGATTCCAATAAAGCCGATACGATTCCAATAAAATAGACATTTTTGAGTTGCCAGTGTTTTAGTAGTCGGTGGCGAATTTTTAATGCTCCAGTATAGTTTGTTAACATGTTGAAATTGACTGCAATTGCCGAAACTAGCAGAACCTCAATCACAACTAGGGCTGGGAAAGATTTGAAGCCAGACTGATGAGATTCTAAATCGCGTATTAGGCTTCTTCTAGTCTAGTATTCTCGATAAAGTTCACGATAACGAGATGGCTGTGTGTGAGCAAGATGTGGGGTCGTAATATAGGTGCATGTGAAAGATGTGGGAAGTTCTTATATGTTATTTCAACGCGACCATAGACGATAATTATGCTAGCAGTTCAGCATCTAAGGATAATTAATGAATTATCGACCACGCCTGTTTCGCTGCACGCAAGTTGATCACGATTTTCCACGTATGTCATTTCACGTAGCTTTGCACTACGCGTTTCGTGTGCTGCGATGCAACGTATCGATGTCCAGAGGTTTCCACAGTGGAAAATACAACCGACACGATAATTCTCGTTGATAAATTATCTCTTAGTGGCATGGAGAGTATAACTTCAGTACTTGGAAGAAGCCTATCTCGCTACTCGTCTCAAATCACTATAATTGATATTCGTTTAAATTATAGTGCTCGGATCCCGATGCACTGGCTTACTAACTTTACATGTTTCAGCTGCACCCGAGATAATATGTGGAGCTGATGTCATATCTGTCGACGTGGATTCTCGGCTGGTGGATGAATACAGCACAGGAAATTCCGATTTTTCTATGTTCATGGCACATTCTCATTCTATGTCCTCCTCCGATATGTGCCCGGCCGTAGGTAAGTGACAAGGACTCTAACGTACGCAAGTACAACATGGAAAGTGTATTAAGTGTCTGACCAAAATTGGACAACCAGATGATACTACTTCTCCATTTGATTCTAAAATTATCGATTCTCCTGTGAATGCTACAGAGCTTTCAAGTGCGAAACTAGACAAGTTTTATGTGATATTTGCCATTCCCGTGCTCATCAGGATGAACTCTGATTTGTCATGAACTGAACACGATTTTGTTGTTTCTTTCAAATCTGTAATATGATTCGAATTCCAAGTTTTTGCGAATTCAGTCAGTAATTCTAAGCTAATTTGAAAATAACTGGTGTTACCTCTTATTCCACTCTATAATTAGGAAAAGAAGTTTTGCCGCTGTAATTCAAATTATAGTCTATAATCTGGAAATAACTGAAGCTGTAACTCTATTCTACTCTATAATAAAATACTTTGTAGCTGTAATTCTAATTCTGAGCTAATTTGAAAAATCACTGTAGTTATAACTCTTATTCCGCTCTATATAATTTAGCGAAAAAGCTTTTATCTATAATTCTAATTTTAATCTAATTTGAAATAATTGAAGCTATAACATACTCTATAATTTAGAATAAAACTTTGTAGCTATAAATATAATTTTTTGTAATCTGAAATATGGAAATAGCTGAAGCTATGACTCTGGTTCTACTCTATAATTTGGAAAAAAAACTTCGTAGATATAATTCTAATTCCAAGCTAATTTGGAAAGGGCTGAAGCTATAACTCTACTCTATAATTTGGATAGAAAATACTTTGTAGCTGTAATTCTAATTCTAATTTAATTTTGAAAAGCTGGAAATTTTCTCTACCCTTGCTTCTAGACAACGGCACCCATCACAAATTTCTGGTTCCCTTGCCTTTCACGAAATGTGGCGTGGCTGTAAGTCAAAGCGGCGACAACACGATGGTGTCTGGACGGATATGGCTGAACAAGATAGTTGGATCCGCGGAAATGGCGATTCCGGTCGTGCACTTTGTATGCGAGTACCAGAGGCAGTACAGGATCGTGACTTCGCTCGTGCCAGCGTGAGCATATACTTGATTGACTAGTGAATAATATATTCATGTTGAAATGAACCCGAATATTTTCGGCTGACCCTCGTCGGGGGTAATCGTCGGCAACTAGCAAAGCAATATATAAAGATTGTATATCAACAATCGAATCAAAAAATATCTGACGTCGGCGGTATGAAATTGGCGATATGACTGTTGGCATACAGCAGTGGTCGGGAATCTATGGCTCGCAAGCCATAAATGGCTCTTTTGGGTATAAGATATGGCTCTTTGGCAAATATTTATTTTTGTATTGAATTGATCAATATTGTAACGAGTTGTTGGTAAATTTTAATCACGGCCAAAATAATTATTCTCGAGGCAGTACAAACATGTCTTTGAGAGGTAAAGACAATGTCGTCTTCAGGTTTAGGGGCTCGGACCCCCTCTTTTCAAAATCATCAAATTTAAGTTACTGTCACTCCGGCGGCCAATATCACTCGCGAATTCTATGTACCCGACCCGAAATCTTGAATTGTGCGATACGTTGATTAATCAAAGAGCATAGCAGACACGGCGCCGTCCATTTCAAAATGCAGTTTTCAAATACGCCTTGTCTTCCTTATCTACGTCGCGAAATGAACTGTTGTGAATGTGACAATTACAAACTCGAATTACAAACAGCGTCATAGGTTTCCACGTTCTTGATCGGTTAGTATAGCTCTGTGTTACCGGCGATAAAATGTAGGCGTGTAGCGCAACGTTATGTTACCGCCGAATATTTTGAAAAGTCGATTAAGTATTTAGATTTTCGTAATCAGTTTGAAAGTCACATTCGATTAATATCAGTTGTAAAAAAATTCTAAGCTACATATGAATTCTAAGCTACATATGAATTACGTTATCAAGAGTGGGGCTTGGGCGCGTCTGTTCTATACCTCTCGTTTCGACCTTTATTTCCGAAGAATAAATACCATATTTTACAGAGAAAATATGGCGCACACGAGGAATCCCATATAGTGAGCTCGAATTAGTGCTACCATGACTTTATGAATTTTCAATTGAAGCGTAACAGTTGATTGGCATGTGTGGCTCTTTGTGAGTTGAGATGGAAAAAATAGGGCCAATATGGCTCTTCGGACAAAAAAGGTTCCCGACCACTGGCATACAGTGTACTTCCATATACGCACGTATTTGAAAAACGCGCGCATCACTCTCGCTGAAAAGCTGGCTTTTGACTAGTCCCTGAAACTTGATATCTAGAATAACAGGCAATGGCCATGCATTCTGCCATCGGCAAACATTTGTTGGGTAGTTCTATTTGTGTGGATAAATGACAGAGACTATACATTTCGTGCCGTCGGGAGACACCGTTCACACTTTCATTTGTGTTCCTTGGAAGCGACTTTGATCAAAGCAAACCAACTAAGTGTATGCTACATTCGAGTCCGTGTACGATCTAAATAGTAGATTGAGCGTTGAGCGATCTCTTGCACCGATTATTCGAAATTACATGCCGGTGACGTCGTACCACATGATCAGGACGAAATAAAAAAAAAACATTGATCGATCAAGTATGCCGGAGACCAATTAAGCAACAGCATCTAGCCGACTATCCGACAGTCGAGCATGTCCGCATTCCAGTCGAAATGCAAGCAATTACTTATAAATGAATACTAGTCGGCCAGGAGTATTACCGGACCACAACCTAACATCGATCTCGCCTTCCGCCACATGCCACCTCCTTTTGTCGCTTGCCTTTTATATTCTCAGCTTGTCTTTTCATTCAGTGTGCATGCCTCTTCTCTACTTCGCCTAGGCCAAGGAGGGTGTCTGATTTCAAAGGCGACTCAATCGTTTCGACACCTTCCTATCTTTTCATTGTGTCACAGTTTTTTGGTGTTCTGAAATTATAAAAATATTGAACTGATGCTGATACTAATCAATGTGACTGTACTATTCGATTGTATATCGAAGTTCTGTACCTCCAAGAAGCTCTTGAAATCCTGTAATGGCTGTAATTTTGAAGGTAACATGAAATTGGAAATTGAAAGAATTACATGTCCCGGTCCAAATCCGCCTTCAAAATAATCGTAAATCCATATTCAATCCAAATCCGGAATAAATCGCAACCCTTTTTTACCAAATCCATGGTGTTATCCGACAGTGAACACGTCACTTCTTAGGACTGATACAGTGCCTACAGTGACACGGCGTGGATTAAGGCTAGGGGTCGGTTTGATAGACGTCTGCAAGTCGGGCTCTTACTGCCCTGGCGATTGTCCGGACCAGTTCTCTCTCAACGACGGGGCCGTGTATACTGTCAACGAAAAGATGCATTTGAGAGTGTTACCACGGACGCAGGCAAGTTACGACAGAACTAGATAATTCTAGTTGCCCAATTAGAGCGAATTTGCTAGGAATATAATTCTAATATGATTTGTCGAATATTTATTCGCTCGAATTGAAATTGTGATCTAATTCCCGGTTTTCCTGAAAATGCTGCAGGAGAACGCTGTGGTGCGGAGCAACCAAGCATGCTGCACATGCGTTTGCTAATCTCGTGCTTTCGAGAATGTGCTCCGATTTGATATGAATCCAAAACTTGATTCCATTTCCAAAGTTTTCGCGAGTTCTGTAATTCTAATTCTAATCTAATTTGGTAAAAAATGTACGTGTTTACTTGATGTGTGTATAGGGTTTGGTCGAGTATATCGTGCCATGAACCCTTGATGGTCACGTAGAGTAATGCAGTTAATGCTGAGCAGCTTAGTAGTTTTAAAATGGCCATTTCCAAGACATTCCAAACCTTAAGTAGATGTAAGACCTGGAAAGTTCGAAAAGTACTTAATAGCCCTTGGACACCTAATTTTTTACAGCTACTTGTTTGACGATTTTCACCTTCTCAGGCAAACCTAGGCCGTGAATCCTTTTTACTTGCAAATCGCTACTCCTAATTCCACTTGAGTAGAAATTGAGATTGTTGCTTCTACTTCTGAATGAGTGCAGACGATGATTACTTTGACCGACTGTTAAAGTAGCACGGGGAACGTAAATCATTCATATTAAATCTAACCCTAAGATTTTGTACTTAGTTATCGGCTATTCGCCTCGTCCGACTTTTTCTATCTTGCTCCAACGACTCAACTCGGCCTTCCGCGTTGGAACTGATCTCTGGCGGCTGCTACACGAAAGCGTCCAGTCAGTACCTGTCCACGACGGCTGCCAGCTCCGGGGGCGGGGTTTGCCTGTCGTTCAGAGTCCCGCATTTGACAGCGTGCGACAAATTCTACATCCACGCCACGCTGGAAGACTGCTTTTTGGTAATTTTAATCTTCACAGTTTGACAGCGGTCGTTCCCCAAGTGGGAAATATAGCCCATGTGACGGTTTTGAGAGACTACGGGCGTAAATACCGAAAGGGCGACGTTAGGGGTCGAAAATTTTATGCAAGTCCGGTTTCTTGTCAAATAATCAACACTCTGATTTCTTGGCGAATTCGTTTTATAATCAATGACTGTTGGGTGTTAATAGTAAAGCTGCTCAGTGTTTTACTATTCAGAGCCCGCGAATATGAAAAAAAAATCGTGAAAATTTGCTTCATAACAATCAAAAGAGCATAGATTTGAATTCTCTGAACTTCTAATATATTATCGTGTAATACGAAGTTGGGCGAAAAAACTCGGGGCGTCTGCGCTTGATATTCCGTAAATCTGCGGATTTTGGGAATCTGTAAGCTTTGAATTCTTAAATCTGAATACTCGGTCTATATTAAGTGAATTTGCGATTTTCGAATTCTGAAAACGGAAATCTGAAAGCGTGATATTTCGTAAGTCTGCCGTTTATTGGAAACCTGCGAACTCTGGAACCTGAAATCTGACTACTGTGGGCTTGATTTGATATTCCGTGAACTCGCGATTTTGAAATTTTACAAACTGAAATCTGTAAACAATGGGCCTGGTATTTCGCGAATCTGCGGGTTTGGGAAATCTTAATTTTCGGGCATCTGGTGAAATCCGAATCTCCGGTCCCGATATTCCGAAATTCCGTGAAATTGGGCCGACTCGTGACGTGGCGTGCATTCCTCGCAAACCATCATGTACCGTTGATTATGCCCTTTCCAACCGTTTTATGAACGATATCGCTTTTCAGAACTGCGACGCCCCATACCGTCGTTGCGGGGCGAGAAAGAAGCGTAGCAGCTTAGACTCCGTTTCCGGGCATGTGTTCGGCCCCATATTTGTTCTCGATATCAGAGATGGCATTCTGCATGAGATATCGTATTCTGATGAAGATGACACTTCGAAACTGCAAGAGGATCCCGTAATACAAGGTTTGTGGGAATGTATGATCCGGTTTCGCTGTCGGGAGGTTTTCAAAGTAGCCATCCTTTGTGCCGGTGTAAAAGTATAAGTGACGAGCACAAGTGCGAGTAGTTGGAGTAGCGATTTTTAAGTCAGGAAAAAGGGTGTTTTAGGACTACTTTTGCCTAAAAACTGGACACTATTACCTAGAACAGTGGTTCCCAACATTTTTTGATGTCGTAGCCACATTTCAAAGGTATGGAGCCGCATGAAAACACTTCGAGTAGGCTATTTGTAACGAAAATTTAAAGGTAGCTAGCTATAGCCTACCTCTGGATCTCACCATTCAGGTAATTCAAAAACATGCACATAGACTTCTATAGATTCTATATCGGTTATTTTAGCATTGACTCGGATTGGCGAGTGCTATACCTTGAAATGAACTGAAAATTCATGTTACTATTATTACAATCAGTACTATCATTACTACATACTAGGGATGGTGTGAACCTCTGAAAGGTTCAGGTTCGTGTGAACGTGAACCTTTTTGAAAGGTTCTGTGTGAACACGAACGTGAACCTCATGACGTCACGTGACGTCATATTGGTAATTTCAACCCCATATTTCAATTAGGTGATTGCCTATATTAATCTACTGTACACGATACCGAGCGACGACTCGGGGCCACATAATAGCTCAGTACTTAAAGTACATATTGACGTTTGAAACGTCGCCAAATGTATCAACTGGGGCAATGAAATGATATAATAATCCCATAAAATCAGTATCTTGCGTCGCTTTGCCAACAATTTCGACCTGATCGGACAATGTGTTCGGCGTCTGAGTATTGCCACATGGATATTGAGCAGAGTGTAAATAGGTTTTTATACTTGCTACCGATTAACAAGTTATACAGCAGTATAGCCAACACCCCAGTCGCACGGATTTGGTTTTTATGATACAGTATACATAAGTAGTCAAGATTGACCCCGTACGCCTGCTAGATTTTTACATCAGAAGACGATATCAATCTCATTGATTGGTTGAATAAGGATCATTTGCTGACAAAATACAGTGTATTTCGCTCTTGATGTCATGTGATTGCGGGTGAAGCTCACAGCACAGAGACACTAAATATGCACAAACGGAATGCTGGATATTTCGAGCAAACTTTTGTAACAATACAAGTAAATTTTTGAGATTGTCAGGGGCATGCTCGTTTAGTGTTGAATGTTTATGCTGCCAGCTCCATGCATAGAGTGGCCCGCAGTTGAAAGTCAATAAATTTGAACCAAAGATGTTATAATGAAGTGAAAATGGCAATATATGAAAAAGGTTCACAGTGCAGAAGCTACCAAGGTTCTGTTGTGAACGCGAACCTCAAATTTTCAGAGGTTCACACACAGAACGCGAACGTGAACCTCACGTTCACACCATCCCTACTACATACTACGTCATGTGATGATAGCTCTTCAGCCTTCATAGTCCAGCGCATGATGCACAAGTTTGCGGGATTATATGCTCAGTAATATTGGACTTATTGCGATTTATACTTGATTATGAGCCTTTATTTTGATGTTAGTAGAATTTGCGTCGAAATCTACTCTTCACGGGGACGATGTAAAGGTCTCTGAACAGCAGAACTCGAGATATATCCTTGTCCGATGGGTATCCATCCATGCGTTTTGATGGAAGTCTGCAAGAATTTGCTCTCCCGGTGTTCAGAACCGGCCTTGGACTGCTTTAGAACAAATATCCCACATTTGCATTCATGATACATAATTGAGAATAACTATAATGAACAAATATCCCACATTTGCATTCATAATACATACTTGAGAATAACTATTCATAGAACCAAACAACAACTGTGGTCTACTATATTTTCGTGGCATATTTACAGGTCAATCAGAGCCGCGAGAAGGCTACTTTGGAGCCGAGGTTGGGAATCGCTGATCTAGAAGTAGAAGTAGTCTAAAATCATCGCCACTTGACAAAGTAGTACAAGTAGGCAAGCAGTATTTCGTATAAAATCGAAGTACTCTGTTATTGGCCGCCTATGGACGCTTTTCCACCGCGCGTCTAATGCACAAGTGGAAGTGAGGGGTTTCCTGCATACTTGTGCAAACTTTATTTTCGAAATGCGCCGCTCGCATCTGGAACCATAACTAATCCTTCCACAAATCCATTAACCAGAACTAGGAACTGATTATTTTCGAAATCCGTAGCTAGAAGTCGCGACCTTCGTCAATTTGTACAAATCAGGTTCACCATCATACCAGGGAGGTGTGTACATTCCGTGTTCTCTTTAGATGATTCACAACGACTTGCGACTTCCATCTTCGTCATCTTCATACTTGTTGTGGTTATCGTCGCTACTTCACTAGCCGGCCGCTCATCATCACGGCGTTGTTTCAAAGTGTTTAAATGACCATCGGGAGTCCTGGTTTTGATTTCGTTCCGTGGTTTACTTGTGTTCTGTATTTGTGTTCTGACTTTTAGGTAACGGATTGACTCGTTAAAAGGAATACAACAGACATTTCAGCGCGTGCTTGAAATTATCACAGTGTCGATTTGACGATTGTACATTTCAAAATGGGTGTTGGTAGCGTAATTCTGATACCCATAACTGTCTTGTCTTGCGTAGCGAAGGTTGGGGCGTTGTAGAGACTCTAGTATTGAGTTTGTTGTAGATAATTTTGACCACGTTTGCGACGCAAGAAGTTCTCTGAACCGGTGGCTCCCAAACGGGGTCGACTCCATAATTCCTACGTGGGTGTTGGTTTATCTAGGCTCCTCCTCGCCATCTCGTCCGTGTAGGCGGGTGTATTATAAAAGCATATAACAAGGACCGTGCCACAAGTTGTTGGCAGCTACGAATTTAAAGTGAAAAGAATTGGCGTGGTGCAAATGAACGTTGACCATAGAAGTCAACAAACACCACGAATACCACACTCACACAACAAACAAAGGTACTTGTGTGTAGGGTTGCATTTAAGCTAAAATCAATTAAAAACAAACATGTTTAAGGCCCTAATTTAAAACGTTCTTATTATTAATATTATTTTGTGCTTTGTTTTTTTTAAAAGCCATGACATCACAAATATTCAATTGTGACGTTGTAGTGGGTTCATATTGACAATTGAAAATATAGGGTAGATATAGCTCCTTCAACGAGATATCTGTACTATTTACGTTCAACCGACTATTTTTAGGGTTCCAACCGTCCGATATCGATATATACGTCCGCTATATATCGGGTGGTACTTGTCCGTAAGCTCATACAACATGTTATTTCAAGTATTTCCACGATTATGGCATAATTTTATAACTTGTTTCAAAAAAACGTTTAAAACACTGCATGGAACATGTTTTAAACAGTGTTCAAAACACCGTTTGTTTTGAATGCAACCCTACTTGTGAGTCTGGAATCGCGCTATATTGTTAACACGATATCTTGTTAAAGCTAGGCTGTTTACTCATAACTTTCTTCCCCTGAGCCAGTTTCAAGATACTTGCACAAATACCCAATCTTACGCGTACCGTATAACGTCTGTAGGCTACCCAATGCGGTAGGGTATGTATGTGCACATTGTGCAGTGAAGTTGCTTCGGAAGAATGTCTCAACGTCCTCTGCAGCTGTAGCCGGGGTAGTACACCGGTGGAAATACACATTCTTTTTGCTAAAGCTGCACCAAAGAATTGCGTCTTGAACATCATGTCCAGAAAACTGGGTGCAAAGAAGCGGCTTTGTTCAAACTACAAACAATTCCACTGTTTCATATTTTATAAGTCCTTCTTGATAAGAAACATCCTTACCAAGTGTAGGTCGTAAATCGACACCGTATTGACCGTGCCTCACCCCGTGCTCATCTCGCCATGTATCTATGTACACGACATGTGTTTACCTGATATTTATCGGATTCACTGTTAGCGACAAAGAAGCAGCTCATACCAGGGATCAAAGATGGACAACTAGAAAGTTTTCAGTTTTTCCAAATTAGATTGTAATTAGAAGTTTAATTATTGATTTCTATTTCTAAATTAGACCAGAATTACAATTATGGCCACACAGACTTTCCAAATTAGACTAGAGTTGAAATTATAGCTACACAGCTTTTTTTCTAATCAGACTGAAATTAAAATTATAGCTGCGTAGTTTTTCACAATTAGTCCAGAATTACAATTACGCTTACAGGTATTCTCCAAATTATATAGACCAGAATTAGAACTATAGCTGCGCAGTTTTTCACAATTGCACTGGAATTAGAAATATAGCTACACGGGTGTTTTTTAACTAAAATTATAGCTGCGCAGTTTTTCGAGATTATACCAGACTTATAACTATAGCTGCACATTTTTTCCAAATTAAATCAGAATTAGAATTACTGAATTCGTGACAACTTGAATATTAAATCAAGTTTGGTTCGTATCAAATCAGAGTCCATTATCATTAGCACGAGAAAAGAAAATGCCTGTACGCCAAACTTGGCTTGGCATTATACAGTTCTCCTGTAGAATTCCAGGAAAATCAGTAATTAGTAATTAGCAATCGTATCAATAATTATCATATTTGTCATGTTGGAGATGCGATTGTTGATATACATTATTCCTTCCGATTCTCTACTAGCTGCTGACGAATACCCCTGACGAGTGTCAACCGAACACATTCGTATTCATTTCAATATGAACATACTATTCAATTGTATATTGAAGCTCCTACTTGTATGAAGCTATTTCAAGAGACTTATGGCGGAGAAAATTTCACAAGTTTGTAACCGGACCTTTGCTAACTTGGTCGAGTAATCCACGACTGAAGGATCACATTTAACCAGGACCGTAACTGCCGCACCCCAAGCCCCCAATTGGGGGGGGCGAGCTCGAAGGGGGCCCAAAATTATTTCGTGAATTAGCATAAATTTTAAATTGGAAATGGCATATCAACGTTGGCCATTACCGCGCCACGACGCACCAAGACATATAAAGTTTTAGGCCATGTAACAAGCGACTTCAAGAAGTGTGCCAGAACGATCGGCAGCGAGTAAACCATGTCCGAGAAGGATTGCCCTTACGCTGACCGAAGACTTCGTTATGTATATACAAAATGCATATAGGTTTAATTTTTCATAGGCGCCTAAATGACTGACGCCAATTGTTCCTGTCTTGGCAATCTGAACCTCACAAGACAAATACCATCCCGCAGGGAAGAATTATATGCCAGTGAAGAAATACCAATTTGAAATCGCGTGCGTCTTTTAGTTTAGTACGTTTGGGCGATTCTATATATTTTGATATAGCAGACTGGAGGTCTCGAAATAACATCATATAACGAAGTCATACCAACGGGTCCGCCCGTCCGAACATGTTTAATTATTATTTACCGGCCCTACAGTTTCCAAGACACACCTCACTCAGCTCTACCGGTAAATCTTATTACGTGAGCAGAGAGGAGAAGAAATTGATAGCAATATATATGCAATTCCCGATTTTATTGACCTATTTTATTTTGAATTATCGAAAATTTTCCCGCTTCGCGCTAGCTCACTCACTAAACAGTACTGCTAATTTCGTTGCAAAAGCGAACAACGTGACGGGGGTCGGTTTATCATCCTATTGAGGGTCCAAGCCCCAAGTTTTCTTGGGGCCTAACGAAGTGCTGTTTCGTTCCTGCCAACGGGTATACGCCCAAAGATTTGTAATTATTTTTGAGTGGTCCTACCTTTTCCAACACCTCACTCGGCTCTACCGCTAAATCTGATTACGTGAGCAGAGAGAGGATAAAGTTGATAACAATATATATGCAATTCCAGATTATATTGACCAATTCAATCATGAATTATGTAAATTTTTCGCGCTTCGCGCGTTCAGGCGAGAAAAGCTGACTACGGACACCAAATGAGGATGATAAATATCGGTAAATAGTATTTAGCCTGGTGGGTCTGGGGGGCGAAGCCAACGTTTTGGGGGGGGGCTGACGAAGTGCTGTTGCGGCCCTGCATTTAACTCGTAGACGTATCAATTGAAATACTGCTATGCAAAAACGTGCAAATTAGATCTTCAATACGCGGGTGGAAGCCGCAGAAAATTGAAATTATTCAATGTTCGGTGAAGGCATAGCATGAATAATTAAGAAGCGTAATTTTTTAAGATGCTCATCCGTTACCGCAAAGGTGCTGTACCCGCTATGCGGGATAATACGCCAATGCGATTCGACGGCGTGTGCGCAGTACGGGAATTTACACTACAGGAGATACCAAATTTAGTACAGACTGCATTTCGAGAGATATGTTTCCGACAGTATATGATATTTCGTCAAATAAATGTTCCAGGATATCTGCTAAATTCATACGTGTGAATAGCGGCACGTAAATAGGTCTTCTCTCATTCGAGTGATTCGATTCTGCATCGAATATTAAGCTTTGGGTCGAGTTGAGTGTTGCTAATTTTTGTCATTGCAGTATGAATGATGAAGAATATTGAAATATGTACCTTTAATGTGACCACGAATGATATAAAGCCACATTATAGAATATATGGTAGGCTTACCATACGTCCTCTTTTTTGACTTTTTTGAAAGTGTCCTCGGAGGAC
>ATSW01081216.1:0-14358 GCA_000444245.1 Botryllus schlosseri
GTTCATCATTGTTGGTATTAAGTTGATGGTTAAACGTACTTTGTATCAATAAATGCCTCTGGCATTCTCTTTGACTGTGATTGATTGATTGGCACAGCATGAAAGTAGCTTGATGTTGATAAGTTTATTGTTGGTTTAGGCATGCGGCATCCATAAAGGCAACAAGTTGAAGATCGATCATGAATTTGGCATGCAGTTCTTTAGGCTTTAGGGACTTGTAAATGGTTCATAGCATATAAGTAAACAATCTCCGCATGCATAATATTACTTATCCACGATCAGCTTGCTATATCTCATGAACAAAGAAGTATCCAGTAATCTTATACACTTCAAGCACATGGATTTTTTACCGTATAATTTTATAATTTTCATTACTACTAGAAGGTTGATACAATACTAATGAATACTCCGTGCTGCATATCTGACGCCATAATGGTTTTGAATTTAACCCAACACGGCCAACACACGTCGCACAATGTAGATGATGAGGACATAATGGTGAAAGGTATTATAGGCTTATTGAGATGATTTATTTTATATGAAACTGTCACTACACCAGAGGGTTCAAAGATGTAAATATTGTGCCCTGTAAATATCCTAGATGCGGTCTGTGAAATATGAGACGAATTTGACCTGTTGGTGATGTTCGCCAGACTTGGGTGTCGAGTGAATGAGTCCCATTGAAAGTGATGTTTGCTCAAGAATGGTTGACCTAAGGTACAACAATTCAAGTCATCAAAGACTGAATAGATTTTTGTTAATTTGCGTGACCCGTGGTTGAAGCTATTTGGTTGCAATTTGAGAAATGGGTGAAGACATCGTTAAATTTCAAGTCAACCGAGCTCATAGAGGGAATTACAGTTACTCATTCAAAAACACACCAATTTGCAAGTCCATCCATTTCAAAGTTATCATTGATGTAGTTTAATGTTCGCTGTCAGTTGTAGCTGTATTCAAATCAAATGATGTTATTATATTAACCGTGAAATTTTGTTGATTCTGCCAACGAAATTCCTGGGTAATATTAGGAATGTCTGACATCCTGTAACGGTTACAGACGACATAAATAATGTGATGAAACATGATAGAATACCCTAGTATGGAAAATTGGAAAATACACCCCATAATTTTAGTGACTTTGAATTTTGATGCTTGAATATATGAATTTTAGTTGAATTTTATAAGGCCATAGCTCGCAACAATTTTCAGCGTGGTATCACGTAGTGTGACAGAGATAGTTGGCATCGGAACTGAATTTTATTAGCCAACAGCACTCGTACCCTTGTTACAAATAAGGTGTGAAAATGTGAAAAATTTTGCAGGATTTGAAGAAGACACAGAAAATTGGATTCCAAGCAGAGAGACGGACCCGGAAAATATGAACCGCAATAAACAACCTTCACTGCCGCCAAGCAATCGTCATGAGTAAGTGGCTGTTTACGTTGAATTTTATATTCCATGATGTCATAGACCACCAGCCTGCTCTAATAGCAGAGTCATATCCTCGAACCTGATGAGAACACATCTTTTTTAAGATGTCCCACTTAATTGGCTTCGATTTCGAATCAGGCCGAAATATTTTTAAGTTTCAACGTTTCTAGTATAAATTATTGTGACATCGATATCCTTTATATACTGAACGTGTGATTTTCTCTCATTTCAGCAATACGCCGAATTTTAGTAATTTTGACAAAAGTCTCATCAAAATTCATCAAGCCAACGGATCATTGAGCACTGTCAAGTATGCCGAATCTATAAATATCAAGGTGAGCCGCAAATGTTTCGCCAACGTTCCCCAAGGCTATCGGTGCTGTTCCAAGGATATGCGCCATGGGAAAATTATATCCACAATCATGGCTCGATATGAATTTGTGTGATAATAATTTTTAGCTTGATATTTCTTGAGCCTGAGTGTGCCCAATGTAAGACAATAGTTTGTGCAAATTCAACATGCCCTGGTGACTACCATTGGAAATCCCGGAGAAACAATAAGCTATCTTGTTTGACTGTAACCTCAAATGACTATTGTTTACATATTTTCATTGATGTTGCAAGTTCCTATTTTTAACAACCTTCCCCGCATAACGATTAGTTTCATCAGACTATCTTCCATACAATGTTAAATCACCATTATCATTTCAAAAATCTGTGCGATTCGATATGGCTTTGTGTCGTATTATGTGGTGTGCAATTGTGAATAAGCGAATACTTATCAATAGCGGGATACGCGTTGAATCGTTGAAGTAATGCATAGGTCATAGCCTATAGCGTCATGCTTGACAGTATAAAACATTACTTTCTCGCAATTTTGGTTTGGTATTTCGTGTGGCCTTCCTGTTATGATGTAATGAAGAAAAATATAATGTATGTAATTAGTAGCGATTAAATGAGCAGTGATAGTGTTTGATTGTTAGACTATTCCGTTAGATTTGTTTAAAGCTATGATGTCACAGAATTGGTTTACTATATATTTGTTTCAGAAAAGTGTACTGTTGAGTAGATTATTTCAAATAATTGCTGCTCCATCGAAAGAATTTTTGTGAGTAGCAAATGCCAGGATTTGAAAGTGTTTCTGTTTTGCAGGGCATCATTTTGGCTATCGCAAGCCGCATTCAGCCGAACGGCTTGGCGTTTTTAAACAGTTACGCGTTGCGACTTCTGCACGCGCCATCAGGACAGGTGCATTGGCTGCATCCGAATCTAACGATGCAGGAAGTGAAGGAAAGATTCGAAGTGATGTACGATCCTGATGAATGCAGGTGAGAGCCATTGTGCCGATCCTGATGTTAGTTGGGTGTGATAAAGCACTTTCATCTCACATTATCTATTTTTATGTATGACAGTAAACTGACGCAATTTTTCACATGTAGATGAGGAATATACACCTTCCTTTGAATATTAGAATAAAGCTTACACAGTAGTTTCCTCACTTGGATAGCAGTTTTGGCACCTCATTGACTAGCCTGGCAATGTTGTTGTGAATGGACTGCAGAAAATATGCTGATATCGTCTCTTTGTAGCATGAAAGCATGCTCAATCTTCCTTCACAAGGCCACAAGAGTCCGATTTGAAGTAGATGCAAACTTTAGGCTCGTATAATTCAGGGATTTGTGTAATCATGTTTGATTGTGACATCCACCCAAAGATATCAGTTCGCTTATCTGCTACGTCACATGCAATCTTTCTTTCTAGATACGAGCTACGAGTTCGTTATCTTCCAAAATCGCTGCAGGAACTATATGATAAAGACCGCACCACCTTCTATTATTATTATAATCAGGTATGTATCGGAGATGTCTTGCGATCAATCTTTTCGCAATCTTTTGATGAGATAAATTTGCATTTTATGTGAAACCGAAGTGGAAGTGAAATTTCTGGCTAAGTAAACGTTGTTGTTAGACATGATGGTTGCCTTTTGGTGCCTTGCAGCTGTTTCTGTCATTTTCAATTACCTCACTATTAATTAGCAATCCTGTGACACTACTGATTACAGGTTGCTCAAGTTGGTGATGCCATACCGTATTTGTCAGATAATTTTTGCAAGCTGTTGAATATTGGGTTTCGAAAATTCCCCTGATGTGGAGTGCACTGTCAGATATTGCCCTGCATGATTGTGCGACATCCTATTGATGCCATAAACCTGGTGTTTGGGAAATTGGAATTCCCGGGCAAAATTTTAGTATGTTAATCCTTTGATTGCGAATTATAATTATTTGCTTGCATTTAAAGTCTGTAATTAAAATGATTCCTTCACTTTGTTTCATTGCAAGCTCACTAGTCCAATAGGTTTTATTTTGATCATGATTGGTCAATGGTCATTTAGTATATTTACATGCTACTTTGTGAAGAAAAACTTAAATCGAATCACCTGATGTATGACATGCCATGTGCGTCAGGATCGGAATAAATTTTTGTAAACACTCGGTGCGGATGGTTTTGACGCAGATCATGTCTTGATGTTTTTCGGTAGGTTCACACCGACTATCTCCATCAAGTGGCCGAACAAGTGGATCACAACATTGCGATACAACTCGGCTGTTTGGAAATTCGGAGATTCTTCAAGGACTTGCCGCAAACTGCATTTGAAAAGAAATCGAACTTTGAACTACTGGAGTGAGTGCAAATTGTTTTTGTGTCAGCGAATTTGCTACCTGTGCAAAGGAGGTTCAAATCTGCCTTTATGTTGGTTTGCATTATTTTTATCTGATGATGATAGTGTTTATGACCCTTGTCATTGTAGTTTTTGGCATCGAACTTCGAAAAAAATGAAATTTTGGAATACAAGAGAAGATATTATATACCATATTGTTCATTGATTTTCAATGAATGGCCTTCCAAGTGCATAGTTGAAGAAGTATAGTAATTCCTCATAAAATATCAACATTGCATCGACTGCTTCGTATTTCGGTTGGGCCTAAGTGAAATGGATCGTTTATTATATAAAATTCTTGGCACCGCTTCCGCTGCGTTGGTGTATGTGAAATGGCGTGATTCAAAACTAATGCAGCCCTGATGTGATTTGTATAGGCAGCCGTTGCGTGTGCGTGCGCGTTAAGGATGTGTATTGTTTCGCCGTAATGACTTGGCTGGCATTGTGTATTGTGATGCAAGGAGTCGTGCGTCAATCAACGACGTGTTTTTAATTTGCTTGGAAAATGTCTTGCTTTGCATATGTTTTTGTTGTTGTTCCTCACCTCTACTCTGTAAACTGTTTTTCTGCTGCAGCATGGGGCTCTGTAACTAGTTCTGATCTGAGTACTTGAGTAGGTTTGTCCTTCTTGCGCTACATACTTAAGTTTTTAGACTACAGCCACTTCCAGACAGTTCTTCAGGCAAATCTACTCACTTTGTGTTCTTAGAATTCTTGAAGGTAGTTTCGGGATTGATCTGGATTGCTTTTATGAGTGAAATTGTCGTGTCAACTGGCAAAATCGTAGCGCCTGTATCACAGTAACTGAATATGTTTTTGGAAATTGCACCTGTTTGTGGTGTCGTTAATCGTTTTAGGTTGGTCTCAGAGACACAACTTACAATTATGGAATAAGCCACCAGTACTGTAACTGCTAAAAGTTTGCATGCCCACAACAATTCTACTTTCTTAAACTAATTACTTGTATTGAAGTAGTTTTTGACATGTCTTGGAAATGTCGAGTAAAAATATACGACATTGCTTCTACTTGTGCTCGAATATCAAGGCTTACTACGTTGACCACCTCTTCCCAAAATACTGTGACTGATTTCCTGCATCTATTCTTGAACCATCCTGTGTTTTTTTAGGAGGGAAGTAGGTCTGAGCAAATTTCTTCCAAAGACCGTTATCGACGCGATTCGCACAAAAGACCTCCGACGGCTGATCGCAAAAGAATTCAAATCGATTGCCGCGTTCTCCGAGGAGCATTGCGTCTTCAAATTCTTCGACATTCTACGCGGCATCACGCAGTTCGATCACGAAATCTTCAAATGTGCACTTGGGGTGGGTGGTGGCTTGCTTCGCTTGCCTTGCCGAGATAACCTTGTCTGTACTGTGTCCTGCTGTGTCTGTATGGATAGCCTAATTTGGTGGCCTGTTCGCTGTCTTGCAGACTGAATGGTCGGTGTCGGTCGATATACTTATTGGACCAGAGAAGGGGATCAGCTACTGGACTTCGAAAGGAGCGACCCCAACGTTGCTAGCAGAATTTCATCAAGTATGTATTGCGGTTTTGGCAGTTGGTATAATTTTTGACTTATCCTTGTCTTGGTGTGTACGGGAGGTATGGACCACTGAATGAGTGCACTAAGGCTATTGGCGGGAAAATGTCACGAGGGCTGTGTGGAATGGACCACCTGGATGATTCGATTCCGAGTAGATTTTTAAGCGTCAGGTCCCAGTATTGATGTGATAATGATGACTTGAAAAGTTGAAACAAGTCTCCATTGCGAAAGTAACGTAAAAATTGAAAGTATATTTTTCTCTGTTACAATATCACTAGTGCGCTACTGGACTCGAATCGTTAGGATTGATACTCAACTGAATAAACTCATATTAAGTACTGGAACATAGTGCCCATCTTTACCAGAGTGTCTTAAAACTTTTTCGAGTCCGTTGTTTCACCCTGCTGCGAGTGGTTCCCTGATAGCTCCGATCTGCGGTAAATGCCGCCTCTTTTCAGGTGAAGGCCATTCAAACCTCCTCGTCCACCGATCCGACGAAAAAGGGAGCCCTTCAGCTTCGAATCGAGGGCACGAACGAGGTGAGTTTTGTGTGGTACTCGTCGTAGTCACCGTAAATCTTATATATCGTCAGGCGTATAGTTGATTAAATTATGTATGGCATGTCAGCGGAAAGGAGGATAAACAAATGCTATTGGACCTGTGGGAGTGACGAAACAACCGCTTAATATCTGATCCGCTGAGAGGTGTTCCTCTGATTCATATCATCTTACCGGGAAATCAGCTTCCATTTGTAAACCAAGGCTGGGGTATATTTTGAGGTTAAAATGTCGGTAAACCAAACTTAACAGTTGAATACTTAACGTTCTTGTCTGGATCAAGCACTGTGGTCGATGACAGGTTTCGGACGTGTGGCACAACTCGTATTTGACATATTTTGTCAGGCTCAACTTTCCTCGACCTTGAATTTATTTCTCTCTCCAGCCACTCACCATCACCACGTCTTCGCTGTTTGAGGCCGAAAACATCGCCGACCTCATCGACGGCTACTGCTGCATGGTGTTGAACCTGACCAAATCGCTCATCGTTCGAACTGTCATAGTGAGTATATTGTTTTTGTGCTAGAAAGTCGGGCTGAGGGATTTGTCACCCAATTGTGAAGTAGCAATATCCAATATGCGGTTCAGAGAATCTAACTTCTTTTTCTGATGTTGCTGTTATGTATTGTCCGTACCGAACTTCTGCCGTGGACCCGTACTACCTTCTTACGAACCCAGTGTGCGAAGAGTGCTAATATATGAAACGAGTCAACGGAATCGGCTAACATTTTAGGTTTTTTGTATTCGCGAACCTCATCGTGGGTGCTTTGCTTTGTCATGCGACAAAACGTCGCAATTACTCCGTTTCTGATCATTTCAACACGATGCTTTAATTGTGACAAGGACAGCAAGCTGTACTGCAAATCACGGGCAAAGGTTGTGAACAAAACATGATACACACAACACACAACAACGAAAAATTCTCAATATTTGTGAAACCACAAATAAAATGATGTCTGTTACACTACACTGAATATAGTTTGATATTTTTGTTGGGTTTTCTGAAAGCGAGGCCGTAACGAACTGTTCTCTCACTTGTCAAAGTAATACCACGCATTGAGTCAGCGAGTAATCGTCGGTTACTTCTTTCAGAACAAACGGGAGTTGCCGCCCCCTCCAATGGGAGGAGTGTCCCCCACGGTCGAAGCGAGCCCCGTAAGGAGTTTATCGAGAAGGATAAACAAGAACCTGATGTCGTCCGGTAAGCCAATGTTTTATGTATCTCCGTTCGAAAGTCGTCTCCTTGAAAGATACCCCATTACATAGAACAGATAACCATACGAACGGACGCCGGTCAAATAAAAATCCTGAATTCTGGCGCTCTCACGGCGGTATCTTTGTATGTTGCTCTGGCTTTTCGTGATATTTAAACATCTTCATATGTCCGAAATCTTTTATTGCAAAGGTAGTCTTTGAAATACAATGATTAAGATCGAATAAATGACACCTGAAAGTGCTTAGAGGCAGTATCGGATTGCAAGTCCCCTGTACGATCCCAGTCGAGATTAGCAGGGGTAATCCGTTTATGTGTTCGGAAACCTCTCGTCGCATAGACGCTACAGCGTTACCAAAGACTACTTGTAGCTATATTCTTATGCCGCGGACTTCCGGCTCTTGCGTGTAGGGTTGTTGCAAGTCGTCGATGCCAGGGTATCGAAAGGTGTCGTTGCTGTTCCCTTGGCCGTCTTCTCTTACCTCGACCACTCTGGAGTCGAGCTGGTGGGTCCGCGTTTGGTTTCTAAGCCTATGTTTCCTCGCCACGTAGCAAGTGACCGTCAACGCGGCGGCTACAACGACCGCCACCACGGCGCATCCGGTCGCGACCAGGATAAGCGCGAGGCTGCTGCCGTCCGCAACGTACGTCGCTTCGATATAAGCTGCGTCGAAACCTGGAAGAATATTTTGACGTGTAAGGCCCGTGTGTGAATCGCGGATTGGATTGTGTTAGTGGGTTGGATCGAAGCAGGTTCCAGTTTCATTCGGATGGGAACACGGTTTGTTGCGTCTTGCGGAACATTTACGAAGGAGCTTGAGCACATTTGCAATGCAATCTCGGTTATGGAACTACTACATTCCAATTTTTCCGATATTGTATATCGAGGATTCTCGATTCCTTCCTGCCTTACACAAACTACAGAGGTGGTCAATTGGTCATCAACGAATTACTTCTACTTTTTCGGAGTAATCGAGTAACTTATGTCTACTTCCAAACCTACTTACGGGGTTATGATTTTAGACTAATTCTACTCCAGTTTTTATTCTTAGGCAGACTAGGCCTACAATATTTCCGTTTCACTACTTCAACATGACTACAAACTATGACTACCTTGACCCCTCTGACCGAGCGAAGTTCGGCAAACGACCCTCTGTCGAAATTTCTATGGAGCGTAAGCGTTTGAAGAAGACTCGCCCAGAGTGTTGTGCGCACGGCATCTCCACAACCCCTTGTGTTCGTCTCCGAATGATTTGATGACAAGCTCCGCGCCGCGGTCTTTGATTTCGTACATGCTCGGAATCGCCGTGAAGTTGACTGTCTGTAACGGCCGCATTGATTTCGGTGGGTACCATTCCATCGCCGGCCGCGGACTGCCTGTAGCTTCGCAACGTAGCGTCAGCGCCGAGCCGCCGTAGGCCTGCGTGTAACGAGACACGTTAGTTGCCACCGGACTTATTCATTAACGAGGTACTTCTTCTTTTTCGTAGCATTCAAGTAGGTTTCGCCACCTCAAGTGTTTGATTTAAGACCAATTTTACTTCTACTCAAACAGTGTTCAGTTTTTAGGTAACACTAGGGCTGGAATACTTACTCGAAAATCGCTGCATCTGCGTGTGCTTGTGTATAAATTTGAGACATTACTTATACTTGAATACCCTTGAAGGGTGTATCCGCTTACTTCACACGTAACCGACCACATGATATGACAAAGTCTGTGTCGTAGGCCTATGCTTTTGGCTTGCGTCGCCTGCTCCTTACCTGTGTCTTATCCGTCGAGTGCGTGATGCTGGGTTTCACGCCTTGAACCACCTCTAGTTTCAATGCGTCCGACCGTAAGTGCAGCGGCATATGAAGCTGCGTTTGGCAGGCGTAATCGCCGCTGTCCGATTTTCGCAGCCCGTCGATACGTAGCGTGCCGTTTGCGTACGCCTGCGACGTTGGATTACGTAACGCGGGAACGGATCGCAAGAACTAGCACCTCTGGTACCTTCACGCGGCCTTTGTTGCGGGGGTATACGTAGCCGACAGTTGGCGTCTTCCACACCAGTAAAGGAAGCGGGTTCCCGGACGCGTTGCAGTGCAGCAGCGCTGTATCGCTTTCGACTGCTGACATGACGCTAGATGTGTTGTCGGAAATGAACGCGACCTTCGCAAAGCACGCACCACGCACGTTGACACGGCGCGTCTCACGCGTAACAAAGATTTCATACCGAGAGTATTTCCGGCTGCACGCAAGTTTCCGTTAGGTTTTGTGGTAGGCATCTGTTTAGCGAGAGGTCTGATGTAACCGACTTTCCCCGGGGTGACTGTGCGAACCATCTAGCAAATCGAGATCGGGTTATGTCACAGGCTACTTGCAGGTATATGATAGGCTGCGCGTTTGTGCGAGCGTGAATCATGACAGGCATTGTGAGTCAGATATGATTGTGCGTATTGTGTGGGTATGTTTAGTTGAGTTTAGCCAGGAACAAGCATACATTGTTCAACGTTAGATCCGCTCAACGCGCAGTTATGATTGCAAGGATTTGGTGCTTCGCGGATCGCATGCGCGTCGCAAGCGTCACGAGCTCAGTTTAGCGAAGACATAGTTATGATTACTATATGCAGACGGGCAGTATTGTGTGGATATATGTAGTTGAGTTTCGCCTGGATCAAGATTTTAATCAACGGTAGATCCGGTCAACGCACCTTTATGATAAAAAAGATGTGAAGCTCGCGAATTGCATGCGCAGCGCAAGCGTCACGCGTTACGTTTAGCGAAGATTTAGTTTTGATTGCTACGTCATCAGCAGACAGTACTAGCTATTAGCTGCCTAGTATTGATCGGGCTTGTTATTTTTAGGGAATTTTGACAGGTGCAGATGATGTGTGCGGCAGAGAAACGCACCGTTTCAGTTCCAGTGTGTCGCAGTCGCACGTCAGAGGATTCGACCGCAGATTGATCGATTCGAGTCGGCGCAGCGCGAAGAAACTGCTCCATTCTGTAGACCGTATCTCGTTGTCAGCCAGGTTCAGACGGGTCAGCGTCGTTAGGAAAGGGATATCGCCTGAAACGGTCGGACAAGAAAGGTTGAGTGGTCGTGAGAGGCCTACTGCGATGATGAGAGTTTGCTGTGCTTTACTTTGCGATTTCCGTTTCCTAAATATGATTGCAGTATGTACGTTGTCTGGCTAGTCTAGGAACGCGGCGAGGTCAAATCTCATGCCTAGTATATTCCGTGCAATGCGTACTGCCACCTAACCGAAATACGCTTGTCACTTATTTCCGATATGTATGCTTTTTTTGTCTTACTGGGAAGATAGTTCCGTATTCACTAGGGATTCTTTTTGGTACCGAAGGGATTGTGCACCTGTCGATATGTCGTGTTGCAATAAATATATGGATATCTTATGTTGATTCATTTGTAGTGACAGAGTAGTTTGAAAGTTGTAGAGTTATGGATTTCGAAGACCCGTACGCCACTATCGACGACACGATGATAAAAAAGTCAGCGAAGAACTTGCCCAGTTGGATGCCACCGCCTGTCGTTACCGTGGGCGAATATTGTGACAAGCATCAGCCGAGTGACTTGGACTCTTTGTACGCCAGAGTGTCATCAAGGACAAAGGGTTCCTCGCCGCATGCTCACGCGACCGGGTGTGTTATTGGGAGGGATGGAAAGGATGAAATCTCCGCAGGTTTTCTGCGCGGGGCGACTTCGACGGAGTGTATCGCCGACGTATACGCGGTCGTTAACAAAAAAGGTTTGGGCGCTAGGAGTCAGTCGGACAGCAATGTAATCGAGATAAACGGCGACGTGTACGCTGTGATCGCGAAGTCCCGCAGTCCGAAACACAAGCGGCCGTACGCGTCCGCTCAGGACTTGCTGAGAGACGATGTTTTCGTCAACAACGAGTCGAACTCATGCGATACACAGACGGAATACCCGGGCGATATGAAATACACGGGTTATCGCACCGAGTCTGAGAATAGCGATTCTTACGTGACCATGAAAGCACCTGATCACATACTTCGCGATAGGGTTTCCACGCACTCAAACACTTGTAACAACGCACACGCGAGCCGTGTTGTAAACTCTTTGTCTCATTCGTACCCATTGTCTGGCGAGATATTAAAGGATATCGGCGGATTGGATGTCTCGCGCACTGGTGCGCGTAACAACTTCGATTCCAGTCGCAGGCGACACGGGGCTTTCGAATCGGAGCTACAAGCACCAGATTGGGAGTCTGTAAATGAACTGCAGGAGATGATATCATCATTGGATGATGTCACGAAGGTAGTGCGTTGCCGCGATAACAAAGCGCCTTCCGTTGGCCGTGATCCAATCGAGGCCGTGTCCTCTCAAGAGAGTATTATGTCAGTTGGTGGTAACGGTCGTGGTGGGGAATTGGGATTCGGGAGGCCTAGAAGTCGACATCTTGTCAGCCCGCAGGAGAGCATGCTTAGGAAGGCGAGGCAGAAAGAGCCGTTACCTACCCCTCCCACGTCAAGCCCGACGCACGAAGGGGGGAGGAGAAACCGTAGGGGCAGCTCTGGCAGGAGAAAAAAGACTACAGTTAGGGAGTCTCTGCCCCCTCCACCCACGCCACCACCCCCGAATATATCCCCGCCTGTACGCCGAGCTCGGCCCGTGGATAACAGGCTCGTACCGGATTCAAATCGAACTCTGCGATCAGAAAAGCGCTACGTTTCCGAGTCACCTTCTTATCATAAATCAAGTACTATAGGATACGGCGTTGAAAGTACTAAATCGGATACCGCTGTAATAGCGCGAAGCAAAAGCATTCGTAACAGTAAGTAATTCGACTTGTTTGTCCCGCGTGTTTGTATAATATACCTGGTAGAGTTCTGAGTCTGTTGCTGTCTAGGTACAGTCCGGATAGCTTATCTAGCCTTGTAAATGTTTGTGGCGCGATCGTGGTAATCTTGTTGCCGGATAGATGCAAGCTAAAAATCGTGAAAGGGTAGTGGTTAGTAACACTTGTGTCTACCAGCTCCGCGCACCTTTCCAGTCGCTGTAGTCCTTTAAACGCGTCTACGTGTATCGCGACAATTAGGTTGTCGTGTAGGTCCAGCTCTGTCAGCCAATACGTGCTTTGAAAGTCGCCAGCACGCAGCGCGGTGATGTTATTTCTGGTAATTATCACGAATGATGTAACAGCTGCGCTCTCTCGTTCCTATAGGGCTGACAGTAAAACTCACCCGTACAACAGAAGTCTCGACATCATACGCGAAGGTAGAGCCCGTGGTACCTGCCCCAATCCCATTTTGTGGCACATGGTAGTGGAACCGCATAGTTTGCAAGGACACGCGCCTTCTGCGGCGATATATCCCGTCAAAGCGACAACAATCCACAGTAGCTGCATCGCTCAGGAGTATCAGATTTCATTCCAGTAGCCATGCGACATTGCTCAACCTTCCTACGCAGCTGTCATGTGACAAACAAGAGCTAAAACAAATCTGATTTTTACTGAAATTCTCTAGGTAATAGGTCTTGTCCGATGCGACTGGCCAAATGATATTGATTGCCCAATCGGCGTTGCCGTGTATCGTTTTGTGCAGAGTTACCCCGAGGGCATAACCTTGTGTTTGAACCTTTCTATACAGCTCTGATTATACCTGAACCGATGTTTGTGGTTGTTTAGTGTTTATCTTCTAATCGTATGGCTCCCGTGCACTTGAAGATCACTGTTTTCACACGCACATGACCGGCGATTCTAATCGTTAACGTGTGCGCCTTACCGAACCGCCAACTGTTACCCAGGATGTGTTGTTTCACAAAGTACAATCAAACCTTCACAATGTGCGCGCTACACAGCTCTTTCTTGCGGTATATGGTATTTCATGTCTTCTGCGCCCGCCGTGAACTACACGCTCGAAGCTGGAGATACGACAGTGTCTTGTCACGTGATTAGGTCATTACTCTTTCCTTTTCAATCGCGAAAGATTCCATTTCCGAGCATTCAATTTGTTTTCAATGCTACCACGATCCGACCATCGTTGGGAAAGCCGTTTTCTGCCCTTCGTGCCGACGGGTTTCAATCCTACCGCTCTCTGGCTTTAGCGTCGATATTGAGAAGGCCTGTAGCTGTCTTGTTTGCAGGTGGTTGTGTTATGTTGAGTTGATATCGGTGCGCATCTTCCTAGCGTCATACTGAGGGAATATTCAGGCTGGTGCATTTTTCGTAATCTACCGTACCATTTGGACATGTTTACGAAGCGACATTGCAAATCTTTGGACGAATTAGACGACCGAGATTTGCCTGACGACGTGCTATGCGATGACGACGACATTTTCGGAGAACCTGCGCGTACCGGAGAGAAGTACCCAGAGATTCCGAGACTGACAAGGCGCCGGCACGCCAGCTCCGTGGCGGAAGACCTATACGTCGATCTAGGCGCTGGCCCGATTGGTACCTTGCCTAGAAGGAAGTCTAGCGTGAAGCAGTTTTCTGTGTCTGCGATGTTAAGCAGGGCTTGGAGGTCAATGAACACTTTAGACAGGGACGATTCCGAAAATAATAGTTCGGCCCATAATGGCGCGGATGTGCCCATATTAGGCGGTTTGAGAAGGCGTAAATGCAGGAAAGCCGATAAAGACGCAGGGAAAAACGGAGCGAAATACACTCCTGTTAAACGCAGGCCGATTTTATCGCCTGTCATGTCGACTCCTGTAATCGAGCATATCGCGCGCGCGCAGCCTCTGCTCGAACCCGAATCTCGGGAAGAGCAGGAGGAAGCCAGGGTGTCGGTTTCGGAAGACGCTTACACTTGCATGGACTTGAACTTTGAGGCTTTCTCGCGGGCGCGACAGCCCGTGCGAGCGGATGAATTCGTGTCGGCCAGGGTGCTTCCTTTGAAGAAACGTAGCGGCGCCACCCCGCCTCCAC
>ATSW01081225.1:0-10871 GCA_000444245.1 Botryllus schlosseri
GTCTCAGATTATCTTAAGATTCCAAAAATATCGTGTGGCTCCCACTGCATACCCAAATAAGGCAACCAACATGAGTAGTACAAGTTGTTGCAGATAAAATATTACGCCCACTACGAATCCAATGCATAGTGGACAAGTTATTTGAGGTAGGCGACAGAACTTCAAAATAACGCGAAACAATAACTTCATATTGTTAATTTATTCGCTAAAAGCTTTTCGACTGACTCTCGTCAATAGCAAACGTCAGTAGCAAACGTCAGGGTGATTCAAATTCGAAATGTAGGAGCTATTTTGTCCGTATGACGTAATAATAGCAATAACAAACAACTAGCAGACAGGCAAGATACGGTAGTAGGTAGTAGCGTGTATTCATAGATTATGTTGCTTTGATATGTCGCAGGTAGCACATCTTTTTGCGTTGCAGTCACCAGAGATTTCGTCATGAATATTATCTACGGTTCTACTTGTGAAAAACAATGCCTCACTGACGATTTAATCTGGTTTTCAAACCTGTTGGATACTTTCCCAGTCCAAGGAAGATGCAAATAAACAGTCGAAAAGCTTTAGCGAAGAAATTAACAACATGAAATTATCGTTTCGCGTTATCATGTATAGTGAGTTCGAATTAGTGATGTGATGACGTCGCAAATGTTCAATTGTGACGTAACATTGGATAGACATGTTTGGCTCTTTTGGGCGGTTAAAATAAAAAATATAGGGCCAATATGGCCCTTCGGACAAAAAAGGTTCCTGACCTCCGCATTATATACGCTATCTCGCCACACTAATCCGACATAAAATGCAGGAAAACCGAGAGCGCAACTAGTGGACGATTTTTAGCTTCAACAAAAGATCCCTCGGCTGATACAAGTTCACGCACAGCCGGCACAGGGCGCAGTGCAGACTGAATGAAAACTAACAGAAGACCACAGAAAATAGAGAATCAATTGAAAAGGATTGCCATGTGTTGGTGGCGAAATCGACACGTCAGATTTTGTTTGTTAATCTCTAGGCGTTGACTAGTACTCATTAAGAAGAATGTGCTTTTACATTGTCTTTAACGTGGACAGACTGGGCACGCGTTCGACAATTTTCAGATTGTCGGGGTTCTATTTATGGTTGCTCCGCTCATTATATAGTTCAATATTTGCGCTTCATCTTTTCCATGTAGTGGATAACATGTGAGGCTCTTCCAAACTATGATGTCACGTAACGAAATTCAGGGGTTGAAGAGAGCTTACCAATTTAATGCGAAGTTTTTGCACACAAGCTGCCCTGAAACTATCAATTCAAACGTCCGATTCAGAGATGTTACATGCGCGCTGATCAGTAATCATAATATGCAATGCAATCAAGCCTATACTTGTCAGTCATGTAGGCCTATCTTGTTTTGTTGATATATTGCCGTGTGTATTCCCGACAACCTTTATCAAACGGTTCACAATTGTAACTCTTGAACATCGGTGCATTAACTTTCCACTTTCTGTCCAAGTTCAAGTAGTTGGATCGATCTTTGAAACACCGCATGAGTGTGCAATGCGCGGTGCATGCCTTGTGCTTCAATAGATAAATATGAAACTGATACTAACGTCGTCATCGAGCAAATATCTTGAGTTAATGTAGCATGCGAATCGAAAAGGGACAGGTTCTTAAATGCTTTAGATCAGAGGTCACACACTCAAATATGCTCGCGGGCCAATTTTCTGGTTTAGATAACTTCGCGGGCCGCAGCACCAATAACAGGGGTAACTAATGTATTTCCAAGTAGGCCCGATTGGATGGGACCTTGCAGACTGGCATTCCACAAACATCGTGGAAATGTGATTTACAATTGTGGATTCACGACTGGCACGAAAAAAATCGCCGAGGATAATAACTTGGATAAACAGGCTGAAGATGGCTCAGGATGTAACTAACTATACATCAAGGGGGCAACAGAATGCCATCGATTGCCATTGTCCTTTTGACCAGCTTAGATAGCTAATACGCTACGCTGCACAACACTAGCTACAGCCTTTTGATATATTATTATTCCCCATAACAGTCTGATAGTTTATTGCGTTCGTGGTCGTACAAAGTCACAGCGTTCCGAGTCACAAGTAATTCTCTGACTATAAAGTTTGACCCAACCAAAGTCGTCGAGCACTTTATATTTTATCACCCACTCACTCTGAATTCGAGTAATTCTAGAAAAGGTCCTGCCCAAGTCCAAATCACAATTTTCAGTCACGGATCATCAGCGGGTCATGCTTTACAATCATAAACAGATAATATGATGTGAAAGCTGATCTTCCTCGGCATAGTACCTTTTGAATGTGATGTGGTAGTGAAATTTGATGAGTAGTTTCAGGGTTTTGGGGTAGATTTCAAACGAATTTCAAGTTCTCAACACTGCAAAAATATATATGTAGCAGTTGAATATTGTCGAATACTTCAAAATCCAAAATCACGACCTCTGCTTTAGATCACGACCCAAATCCAAATAACATTTGATCGACATGGATGCATTGTTAATGCCAGTATGCATGTCGTGCAACCTTTCCACGGGCATGTATGAAACAGAGGAGACGCAGCCAACCAGTTCTGCGCAATGCTGTTCTATGAAACATATGTAATGCACGCAATTTGTAATTGGCATTATGTTCTATGCAGGTCACATTAGTAATGGGGGGCTCGGATTGCAAGGGAGAAACTACTCTGTGCCGACCATGTCGAAGACATAGGATACCAAGTTTGAAAGTTTTGGCCAACTAGCAACGGTAAAGTTTGGACACAGTTTTATCGCAGTTTCCGGCGTTTTTGTACCGCATGTAGGCTAAAACGTTATGCCTCACTGAGTCCCGGCGCGAGTGGAAAGGTCAGCATCGACATACCGTGGCACACCCCTTGATTAAAACCCCGCAACGGTCTCCGGTGGCGTTAAGCGATACAAGAAATATACTGCTCTTTCTGAATAACCAATCAATTTGATTCATTTCGGTAAATTATGCGTATTAAAAAATATCGGGTGCGGCAGTTTCGGTCGCGGTCTCCCTCTCCCTATATACACTGCCCGACGATTACCTGTGAAAGTTGGACCTTTCCAGATAAACCAATGTCAGAAAAATCTTATCATGGCATCAAACCAATTTTGTAATACACAGGTTGATACATATTCATGGTCACGTCATTGCAGTAATCACTTTTCTGCGTGTATCGCTTATTAGGTATATTACTCAACACAGCGACCTCATATACTCGCGCAAACCGTGCGAAGGATATCGGGCGAAGCGTGAACATATTTTGCTGTTGCAAATCGCGAAGAAATTTTGTTGTTGCAATAAATTTAGCAACCGCTTTGAAGCGGTCGCGAACCAAAAACCCTTCGCGACCCATATACCTGGGATACGGCCTCGAAAGAGCTTGTAGTGTGTGCTAGTTGGTCACTATTGGGAAATTAAAACTTATCGGATCAATAGCAGTAATATCAATCGAGCAGCAAAGCAACGGTAGTATGCCTCCTGATGGAGATGACGTCGGAGCAGCGGCATATTCCACATTCATGCAAACCGTGGCAGACATATATTAAAACGTGTAGGCCTACTTCTAGCGAACATAATTTTACAATATATAGAGATGGTTAAAAATCGCCGAACCTACTCTTTTGTACGTAATAACCATTTTCAAGAGAACCGTTACTGACTTATGCTGATACTCGTTGCTGGGATATGTCCTGTGCTGTCCCAGATATCAACGAAAAATATCAGGCATTGGGCCTGGAGCATGTCTGGCCATTGGCCATACTGAGTATGCAGATATCGAGATACAGAGCCTGTCTTATTGTTGTCACACTGATGTGCATGTGCATTCTACCAACTTCTATATTCATTTGGAGCTCAACTTTACCCTGATGCCGGAACAAGATTACACAGTTCAAATGTTAAATATATCCGAAGAGATGAACAGATCCGCTACTCCAAAAACAATTATATACATTCAAAATGCGACATTAAACCTAAATATGGGGAAAAGTGAAGACACATAGGATAGTTGCGACTTATCATTCACATCATAGTATATATTAGCACGTAGTGTTATAGTATCAATGGTAGGAGGAAAATTTTCATTAGATAATTTACCAGGAACAGCCGATCTCTGTATTGAGAACGATGATTACGAGATATTAGCCACTAGCAAGCCATTGATGTGACACTCGACGAACGATTCGATTGATGACAAGAAATATTGTGTTGGCGGAAAACGGCTTCACAAGAAGATTTGCAAGTTATCCTTCTTCTTGAGTTCATATTTGGTGTGTACTTGTCTCTGTCGTTGAAACAGGCTTTAATTGAACATACACGCAGCTATCGTCCCTGCACGTGTCTATGAAGAATAAGGATTGAAGGCAATGTCAATCACTGTACAATATGTTGACAAAATCGAATTACTAATGCGCGTTTACCAATCTCGTTTCCGGATGTATGCGCTTCATCGATGTCTTTTTCACCACCGCTCGCTATTTTCGGCATGGATATATCAAGTTCCATCCACAATCTTCTCACAATAGGTACTGCTCCATCCCACTTTATTACATTATGCCTCTGTATCGCATGAAGAACGAATAAAAAGACACGAGCATTAGCAGTTTTAGGTCAAAATCCTCACCTTTATGGCCTTTCTCAAAGCTGTTTGTAGATCCCGCGGCAGATCTCGAATCACAGACATAGTCTCAGGCAATATGATGAAGATCATACGCACGCGCACATTGTGAATTTCAGTTCTCCAAGCCTTTGAACACCAAAACGGACTGTTTTTGTGCGTATTATATGTCCCTGTTCAAGTGTTCAGTTCATACATCGAGTAGGCAAACGGGAGCAACAGTAGCCTATATAATGGATTGAAGGGAAGAGAGTGGCGCAACACAAACCTAAGGTGTGAATTTATCCATTGCCGTTTATGTATAACTATTTTCTAAGTCAGGGGTCTCAAACATACGGCCCGCTAGACGGTTTTATCCGGCAAGCAATTTTCAGTAGATTGAGAAATGCGTGTATTATCGAGCATATTTCTAACATTAAATGTTGGGATTTTTAGCAAGAAATACTTGCATTAAATAATCCCCCACGACAGCAAATGCAGAATATGCTCATAGCCCATAACCATATCCGACATGTGATTTCACTTTAGTCACCATTCGGAACAAGTCGCTCACGTTGACACCCGATTTCGAGAAGGGAAAAAGTTGATACAGAGTTCACCTGATGCCACACGACTAAAACAAAGGGTGCATAGAAATATGACAACTCATATCATCGCGAGAGCCTCTGTTTTAGCCGTTTATAACTGTATTCAACCGCCCAGTCATCGTATTATTGTCATAATAGAATAGAACCCCTATGATCCGTAATATAATGTAATATAGGCCTACTATTATTTGCATAGACTTGATCATAAAGTATTCTATTGACAATCAAGGGTAGGAGTTTTGAGATGATATTTTGGAATCATTTGACTAGTGCGGCCGCGATTCAAATTGAGTTTGACACTCCTGGTTCTAAGCTGATTTCTGGCGATATTGAAAACCGATTCTTACCGAATATTCACTGCATAAAAGTATACGGTGGGGTCCTAATATATTATTAGTTTGCGAAGAGACACTAGCATATCGTACAACACCAGCACAGGGTATATATGAATTATAATGATACTTGCATATCGAGTGCCGTTCAGGTGATAGGACTAGTTTTTAATTCTCACCTGATAGACCTCGTGTACTCCCCAACAATCTTTCACATATTCAGGAGTTAATATTATGATTACGCGATGACAATCTTTCAGTGTACATGTCAGGCTCTCCGATATACCTGAAGACATCGCAAACGTGATAAAGCTGTAAAATGAAGATATAGCTTGCGCACAATGCAATCCCTAATAAAATATATAACACCTATTCGGCTTGCCATAGCATGGCTACAGGGTTTTAAACCAACGGGGTTTAGAGCAGTAGTTCCCAAACTTCCTTGGCTTGTAGAACAATAGAAAAAAAGGCACACTTGCGAGAAAGTTTCTTTCTGAAAAAAACGTAGTGGTGCGATGGCTATATGCTTATTTATGCGAACATGCGACTGGACAACGACTGAAACGAGGCTGCATTGTTGCATTGCTTTCGCGCCCGTGGTAGAGGATTTGAAAGGAGACAGCCATAACACATGACCTCTCCCTTTTTGTATAAACAGCGTTTTAAAAATGGGGTCTTTCGTAAACCAACGAGCTATTCTTCCGCAGAATCATTTCTCGTTCCAATGCTTCGAAATGGATCAACTACCTATCTAAAGTTGTGAACAACAAGTCCAGAGAAGTAATATTGCATTGAAAGTTGAAGCCCAAGCGATGTAGCTTACTCATGTTTTGTCAAGCAATTTGTTGTAGATGAGTTGATTCATTAGGAGCGTGACTCGAATTAAAGACTTTCTTCGACACATAATAGCCTAATTATGACTGTTGCAAATATCCAAATCACCTTCCATACCGTGATTGGTTCCATTGAAACGGTCACATATGCTTATTTATCACCTATGAAGCAGTTAGAGTGCTTTCAAGTCGCATATTCCACCCTGCATGCCCCATTTAAGAAAATTATTACGTTTTTCCTAAAATTACGAAAAGATTTGCCGCACACCTGAAAATATGTGGTGGCACACTAAAGCACCGAGGCACACAGTTTGGGAATCAATAGTTTAGACCAGTGATTCCCAGAAACGGCTCACAGTGCCACATGCGGCTCCAAGGTAGCCTTCTTGTGGCTTTGATTGACCTCAAAATATGCCCCAAAATATAATGCTGTTTGTTTCTATGAATAGTTATAGTCAATAAGCTGGATGGCGGGATCCAGAGATGGGCTATCTACCTTTAAATTATCGCTATAAGTAGCCTACTCGCATGTTTTCGTGCGGTTCCATGCGTACTCTGAAGTTTGCAACGCGGCTGCGACATTTAAAAAAGTTTGGCACCACTGGTTTAGACTTTTGATTCGTCAGCGATGTCAGCAGATTTCATGTTTGAAGTTTTGTTTTGGATGATATCGTGTGGCTTCCAATAAGAACTTTTCATTTGTTGAAGTTCGTGTCAATATGCTAAAAAAGCTACAGCATCTATACACGAGTTCACATCACTCTCGGTCTTCTTCAAATTAGACATATGTATCATTCCAGATCAGTATCCATGCGATGGTCACGTGTATATAGATGGTCAATAGCTGGGACAGCTCGGTTAAACTATACAATATACATTTGTGGCAGTGCGGAATGCGTCGGTGACGCTTGAATGTTGAACACTTCGCTCATTCACAAGCAATATGGCAACAAATAGTTCTGCTTACATTGGTCAGTGACCGTATTTTTGCAAGAGTCGAAAACCGCAAATCCCGTTTCTCGCAAGTGGCCGTGGAGCTGACGGATGAAGTCCTCCATGACAGACGAGTCCGTTACTTTCATATCCTTGTCATAGTAGTACGCCAAGTAAGCTCCAAACCTCTTCTTTTCTGTGCGCAAAACACGCGTTAATGAGATTAGATAACCTCCAGCCTGTGCATTGCGCACATTCATCGCGGGCCATAAATAATATGTAGTATTTTTTCGACTTCGTTGGAGTTAGTGACTATCGAATGTAAATATGGAATGGCAACGACCGAATCGTTCCGTTTCGCCGAGGCTTTATTCAGTCTTATTTTGCGACAGCGACTGTAGGATTTCTGGCAATCCAAAAGTTGTCTTCCAGAGCGCAGAATTTACTGAATCTGGCCATGATCGTGTTATTGCGGTTCAAGCTCACAGCAGTGATTCACTAAGTATTCACAAAAGGGAAGTTACATATTAGGAAAGCAAGAAATTCTTTTTGAGATCACAAGGAGCATGCTCGATTAGTGTTGATAATTTTTATGCTGACGGAACCTTGCGTAGAGTTGTCCGATGTTGAAATGCAAAGAATTTCAACCAAAGATGGTATAATGACGTGAAAATTGTAATATATGAAAAAGGTTCACAGTGCAGAAACTACCAAGGTTCGTTTGTGAACGTGAACCTCCAAATTTCCGATGTTTACACACAGAACGCGAACGTGAACCTCACGTTCGCACCATCTCTAGTTTCGAGGTTTCCTCGTTTGGGAAAGCACGGGAAGTATAACTCTCTCTGATGATATACCTCTTAGTGGAGAGGTGCGTATAATTGCGGGACCCTAAAAAAATCTTCTTTCACTGCTAGATTCGAATCATCAGAATTATAGATTTGGAGTCGAGTACACCAATCATAGTGCCCATCCCGATTGACGATACGCACCGCCCGTGATAGGTCTGCAGTATTTGTGGAACATCCATCTGATCTCGATTCCGAGACATTTCCACAGTAGAAAAACGAAAAGAGCAGCGACGGCGGCCGCAAGAGATATAAATACGAGGTTTCGTTGTGTTCGATGAAGCCTCTGCTGGCTGTCCCTTCCCAATTCGAACGAATCTGTTGCAGTCTCACGTCTATCCAGTCTCCGAATAGTGAATTTGTAGGCCCCGAAATCCGGCTCTTGCACATTCCTGGATGAAATCAACAGACAAATGTGAATGCCCCAGAAAGAATGGAGTTCGAAAACAGCAAACAATAACAGAATTGCAGTAGATGAAGAATTGGCAAGGGTTGCAGAGTTGAAGATGATTGAAAATGAAGAATAAAAATTACAGAAATTATGCTTTGATTCACGCATAGAAGTGCAATTTTAATCCAGTGGTGCATTATTAATATTAATCACGATTATTAAGTATTGCGTGTTGCCGCTTCCGGCCTTGTGCGCCACGGACAAAATACGTTACCTAGGATCGGATTTTCATGCTATGGGACAATGGTTTATAATAAATTTCAAACCATATATAAATGTTACATGTTACATTATTAAACTCGGCGACATGGGTAAATAATTGCGGAAGAGTGGTGTAAATATAATGTTCCGTTTCATGTTTGAAGTATCATGTGCATGTGCAATTATACATGTCGCTGCGTGAATATTACAGGCAGTCACAGCCTATAATTGAAAGATCGTTCTTTTGACACTTGCCAGTCGTACCAGTATTTTCATCCAATCAAAGACACGCAATGCACAAAGTACAATGCACAATGCAGTGACGGCCGCCAGACCCACCTTATCTTGTATATAAACGTAAATTTCGTTCTGAGTGCGTTCAGCTGTTCATCGGTAGGAACAGTATAGAAGCAAGTGGTCGGAGAGACTTCATGCTCTAGTTTGTTACTGCGAAAGATGACGCAATAGTCGATAAAAGCATTCAAGGCCGATCATTTCACATCTTACAATTCACATGACCCTCTCGGATTCGCATCATTGTTAATCTGGCTATCCGAACAAATATATTGTCCCAAAACAGAGTCAGTCCGCTGTAAAGAAGTAGATGAATAAGTATGCGTCGTGTACCCTGCGATCACAGACAGAAAAGTAACCTTGTTTAAACTCCATGCAAGCATCCAAATCCCGATAGCTGAGATACCGACGCCAATCTCTAAATTGCACTTAATTGTAACGTTGCCTCCTAGATTGGTGTTCGCGTTGTTGCATTTGATCGATAATTTGTCGAGCGTGGGTGCTATAGCAAAAAAGATATACAAAATGGACACAGATGTAGCGAGATAATAAAATGTCCATTGCCAACGAGGTATATACAACTGTTGGTATAGGCGGTATACTACCGTGTACTTTGCAAGGGAGACTAACGATTGGCTTGCGATCCGGTATGCAAGCACTCTAAATTGCATTGTATCATTGCCAGATGAAATTTGTAATGGGTCTGTACTAATATCGATTACCACCATATCACCGGAATGCCGGATTTGAACCATGCACCTGGCCTTGCTCGCCATTGAATAGCATAACTTAGTAGGCTTTCTTTGGCAAACGAACATATGCGTCCATTCCCGGTTTGATAATTCATTCTTGGGTAATTTCACATTCTTGCGAAGGTAATAGTCACAAAAAGCTTTATTTCCCGCATGTCGCCTTGGGTTTGTAATTTATATAGCCTACTTTCGACAGAGGGATACGAGCAAGCCGAGTGCTCAGATAAAGGTAAATACCATACGTTACCGCAGTATATCTTGCAATTGTACTATATATAGCAGGGGTGGGCAAACTGCGGCCCGCGGGCCGCATGCGGCCCTCCATACTGTTCTGTGCGGCCCGCGAGAGTCTAAGGAAATTTATTAAAATATTGATAATATGCGTACAAAAAATCGAATTATTGCTGGGACTTGATTAAACTTTTTCTTAGTTTGTTTCACCATGATAAATCTAAGGCAGTGCTTCTCAAACTGGGGACGCAACCCCTTGGGGCGGGATAGCATCTGAAGGGGGACGCGAAGCTGAGCTCATTTGAATTTTTTTTCGCGCTCCGCGCGATCTCTATCCCGATCCTAATAATTATTGCTCTGTATTTCGTCTGAATTTCATATTTAAAAATCTCTCATCCACAGTCGTAACCTTCCATGCCATCTAACTGTATCCGTTAGGTTTGATAACACCTTTGTTGCATTTTTGATATGACGATAAAGGGAGTGAGAGCTCTTTTACCGTCATGGGGAGGGGGGCGTGTCTTAAAAAGTTTGAGAACCACTGTTATAAGGTAAATACTTCCTATATTATTTTTTTGTTTAATTTCTTGCACGACAGCACGATCTCGAGGCCCGCGCAGTTTGAAAGGTTTTAACTGCTAAACATCGCAGAAATCCTGAAAGAGATTGACTCGGATCAGTAGTGTGATTTCAGATTTGCCACTCCAGTTTTGATTATTTCAGTGATGTGCTTATAAAAAACGATTCGCGCGTGTCTTAGGTAGATTCGTT
>ATSW01081229.1:0-12293 GCA_000444245.1 Botryllus schlosseri
TCCGAGTCACAAGTCAATCTCACTTTTATAGTTTTGACTCGAGTCAAGTCTGGTCATTTTCAATTCACCACCGAGCCAAGTCCGAGTCCAAGTCAGCGAGCAGAGGGTCAAGTTCAAATCATGGTATTATGACTCGAGTTCGAGTCCAAGTCATTGTGCTGACTGCTCAGTTTCCAGTTCAAGTATCGTTAAACCCACTATTTGTAACTATGTTTGGTGACATCAAATGGTTCGCATTTATAATATATTAATTTTCCTCACTTTTAGCAGTTTATGATCGCATTTTCAAGTACCAGTACCAATAGAAGAAATCCCAATAGTGTGGTTACTTTACTATCCTTCGAAATTACAATGAAATGTCTGTCTTGGCCGTCTGAGTCTCAAGTCATATGACTTGGTTCGAGTCACGCGCAATGACCCGAGTCCAAGTCGAGCCATATTGACTCGTGTCGAGTCATTTCCGTATTTTGAGAAAATGACTCGAGTCAAGTCGAATTATCTGAAAATCGTGACTCGAGTCATTACAACCCTGGTGATATGATTGCTGTTATTTAGTGCATTGAATTTTATTTTATACAAATGTAGTAATAGTGGTGGGATTAGGCCTACCCACCGTCCAGGCTATTTATGCGAATCTGAAATCCCCAGAATACTTATATAAAGTTCTTTTTGAGCAACTCTTGAACACCTTTCAACTTTAGCCCTTGAAGAGTCTAGCGACATCAGCCGTCACTTGCAACCTCTCTCCAACTGCGTTGACGCTATGGAGCAGGGAGACTTCCAGGACCTTCAGAAGCAGTTGCCGGTTTTTATGAGACTCCTGGAACTGATTTGGGATCACTCCACTTACTACAGAAGCGCTCCAAGGATCATTGTTCTACTGCAGGAAGTCAACAATATGATTGTGGATCACGTATGCTGGAATTATTCGATCACTCATAGGTTTCAGTTATTATTTGGTGTCACTTTCAGGCCAAGACGTATTTGCCGCATGACGAAATCTTCAAGGTAGAAGTTGAAGAAATGCAGGAGCGACTGAAGGTTTGTTGACTTTGTTACGTCCGGACAATTTAGCATAATATTATATATGCAATGTTTGGACAATTTTGTGGACAGTTTTTAATGGATTTCAAAAATTAATGATTGCTATATTTCCCACATCTCTGCAGCAGACTTGGACTAGATAATTCTAGTTGTCTAATTAAACTAATTGGAGCGAAACGCCTGTAATCTAATTCTAATCTAATTTGTGAAATGTTTCCATCTTCCAATTTTAATTCTAATCTAATTTTCGGTTTCTTGAAAATGGTACGGAACTCAAGCAGACTCAATTTCCAAGTTTTCGCACATCCAATAATTCTAATCTAATTTGAAAAAAAACTGATATGTAATAGATTTCATATTACAAGTTTCTAAAAAGTTGATGCACAGAAATATCTCGCTGGCAATATCTCTGATACCCAACAAGGTCTTATTTCTATTTCGATGCTAGTAACTTATTCAACCCCCCCTCAGTAGCTAAAAGTTCGATGGTCTTCTTAGGACCAAAACTATGGGAAAAACTGCTACCAAATTGGAATACATGTCATTTATTGACTTCAAATGCAAACATACAAACGGCTCACTAACATATAACTGGAATTTTGTTATCCTTCGTCTCCTGTTTTAGACCATTTTTTACTTTGTGCAGTTACTTGTTTCTTTTAGTTTGGTCGACAGCAGTAAATGCGCTAAATCATATATATATTGCATATTACATCAGAATATAATATATACTATTTACAACATATTAATTACATAAGGCCTATATATAACTGTAAATAAAGTTGTTTGATGACCTAATATCAATTGGAATTATTTTCTTGTTCTGGAAACTATTTGATGTTCAATGAGCAGTGAGCACTCCTGAAAAAAATCTGTGATTATTCACAGCTTGCGGTCGATGTGTTCACGAGCTTTCGTCAACTTTTCATTAAAACTCGGAGAAAGATACGGGGTGATGGGTGGAGTAGAACAACGACTCCCGCAGCAGGCACCCGCGCCAATACCCCTGCGACCCGCTCAGTGACCCCAAACGGGTCCCATATGGAATGGGATTTCCCATCGAGCATGATATTCGCACGAGCCGATGCGTTTGCAGACCGCTTGAAACAGTTGAAGGTGAAATTTTTAATTTCTGAAATATCTCTTATAACAGTGGATTTTTAACCTTTACTAACGTGTCAAACCCTCAAGTAATCTGAAAGTCTTCACCAAAACCCATATCTTCGCCTATTCACGAAAACAAATATCTACCACATCATACACCTAATGCACTACTATAAAATACTGGTGCACGCTATCAACAGTGGATCAACAAAAGCGTTAAAAGAACAAAATCATTGAAGCATGACTTTTACACAAAACAGAAACCCTGGATTGCAGGTATTTTTCTTATCTGACAAATGTATACAGTAAATAAATGTTTTCCTCTGAGGAATAGAACTTTATCCCTTATTTGGTCAAAGTGCGTCAAAAACGCTCATGAATTACTAAATAATGCTCCAGTTCAAGGCAACTGCTATTTTGGGCTTTCAAACTTGAAGCAACCAACACATGAAGCAAAGTTTTTGTTTATTTCGCCCCATAGCACACGACCGCAAAAAAGATGAATGTGAAATGTAGCATGAAAATCACGGCATCATTTCGACAGCTACAACCAGATTAGGGAATTATCCATAAAAATCAAGAACAAATGCATGTCGTGTATATAAAACATGGTAAATGTGATGTTTTGGTATTGTAATATTGTAGTATTCGAAATTTCATGCTGGTGACATCATATTTTGTGATACGATCGTTGATATACGATGAATTCTCTACTAGTTCCTGACGAATACCCCTGGCGATTGTCAGCCTAAAATATTCGGGTTCATTTCAATGTGAATATACTAATCAATTGTATGTTGAAGTTTTGTACCTCCAAGAAGCTGTTTTAATATTGTAGTGTGATCTGAAATATCGATTCGATTCGAGACTTAGCGACATGCCTAATTTTCCAACCACTGCTATTTTTATTTTACCTCGAAGTGATGAATTCCTGTTAATGTTCATGGAAAAATCAAACTGTGTATAATGTATATATATTGTATAACTGTCGTACAGTTGATATTATTTTGAGGTATCCGATGTTTTCTACTGTGATAAAAAATTCTGCTGTTCCAGTCTCTCTTTGATACCGCAATGGAAATGATGAAATTGGAGAAAATTGAATTTGGCGGATCCAGAGGTAACGGTCTCAGTCAACAAGTCGCTGCGATTCGACTGGAATTCGAGGAAGTGTGGAAAGTCTTCAGGGAAGCGACTTATGACTCGTTGGACCCATCCAGTCAAGTGAAGAAATTATTATATTTTTTGTCAACCATCTCTGGTAGAATTCATGAAGTTACGGTTTCTATTTCAGGAGTTTGAGAGAGACTACAGAAATTTTTGTGAAAGCGTCGATGATATTGATCATAGACTGGCGGCTACAATCAACCAGGCGTTCCTTGACTGCTCAGGATTGGAAGCAATGTTCAAAGCAAGTACATTTTTTTCCTTTGTGAAGTGACAGTGTTAGTTAGGGTTGCTTAGAATTATTGCACTTACAGAAATTGCCTAGCTTCCTGTCAATTTCAGAGATATGACATGGCAAGCGAGATGCCTAAATGGGTAATACTCGCCTTGGAAATGATATAGCTATATACATTACAGTTGATTTGTTGGTCTGAAAGATATATTGGCTCGTAAAAATGATTATAAATGTAACCCTAAATGCACTCACTGGTCGGAATCATGAATTATCACATATCATAATTGATTTACGTGTGTTACAGTTGGGAGTTCATGCTCGAAGGGTTATGTAAGAATGTAATTTCGATTTATGTATTTCACTGTGCAGTTACTGGCAGTTCTGAATCCAATCTTGAAGCGACCAATCATCTCCGAAGAGACTAGTCATATTTATAAATTGCTGCTTGTGGCGTTTGAAGACGATTTGGATAAGTGCAAGGTAAATATTAGATTTTAGAAGATCTTTGTTGAATTACCTGCTAATATACTCATCTAGGAAATCTGTTTCTTGCGCATTATTTCAGTAGATGTCTCTCAAAACACAACTTTGATGGAAAATGCAATTTACGGTCATGTTGATGCGAAATTTAATCTTTTCTTAATCATATTGACATGCTTTGCTTTGCTTACCTATGGGAACTGGGCGTCTACATTTTTTTGTTGTGAACTAAAAGTGTATCAGGAGATCATGCTTGGAAATGTTGGCGGCAGACTTGGACAACTATATAATTCTTGTTGTCTAATTAGACTAATTAGAGCGAAATTCAGGTAGTACTTTTCTAATCTACTTTTGGAAATGTTCTTGTGCACTTATTTCAATTCCAATCTAGTTTCTCTGAAAATGCTATAGGAGAAATGTATACCATAGTACAAAACAGGCCAAGCTTGGTGTACATTAGGGCTCTTCAAAATTGACTTTTTTTCTCAAATTGCACTGGCTACTTGGTAAAATTGATAGGTTACCTAAGTTAAGCCTACACACAAAATTTGGTTTAATTCCAACCAGTAGCCGCATTGCTACAGGAGATGAAAGTTTCTATTTATTATATAAAACTAAATAACAAAAAATTTGAAAATTTTCTGTTCACCCCATAAAACTGTCATGTTGTCTATAGAAACGATGTTCACCAAATTTGGTTCAATTCCAACCAGTGGAAACGGAGTTATTGCCGTCAATAAATTTGGAATATGAATAAAATAGTATTTACGGTGACCAATTCTTTGATTATTTAGTATAGTGGTGCCCACCGTAAATACTATTTTATTCAAATCCAAATTTTTCGACGGCAATAACTCCGCTTCTACTGGTTGGAATTGAACCAAATTTGGTGAACATCATTTCTATAGACAACATGACAGTTTCATGGGGTGAACAGAAATTTTTCAAATTTTTGCCATTTATTTTTATATAATAAATAGAAACTTTCTTCTCCGGTAGCAATGCGACTACTGGTTGGAATTGAACCAAATTTTGTGTGTAGGCTTAAATTAGGTGACCTGACAATTTTATCAAGTAAGCAGTGCGATTTGAGAAAAAAAGTCATTTTTGAAGAGCCCTAGTGTACATACGTTTTCCATTCTCGTGCTTTTAAGAATGAAATATGATTTAATACGAACTGAACTTTTTGTTGTGTTTCTTTCATATTCAGGATATAATTCAATTTCCAAGTTTTTGCGAATTCAGCAGTTCTGATTCTAATCTAATTTAGAAAAAACTGTAGCTATAATTTCAATTCTAATCTAATTTGTAAAAGCTACAAATTTACCAGTTCATCAAGTCTATCCGTTCACATCGATTCCCATGCGGATATTTTACCATGCACTTTCACTTGTCTCCATATTTAGTTTGTATACGACCACTATGTGTGTGCCGACGAGAGAGAATTGAGCGTCAACATGCCTCCGACTTCTGGTGCAATACAACGGGCGAAGCAATTGAAGAGAAGAATCACGACACCGAAAGAGCAGTTCAAGTTTTTGCAGCATCCGTAAGCCTGTTGCCGCCTGTAGCAATATGATGAGAGTTATTTGATTGATTTTATATTTTAAGGAAATGTATGTGAAGTAATTTGACTATATTTTGTGTCAGTTTTACTGTCTCACACGTTGTATTGACTCTGACATTCTAGTTTATATTTTCCAGATTACGATTATCATTTTGCATATATGCAGAAATCCATATAGTACAGTACATCAATGTTAGTTATGTAGCCGATGAGCTCTTTTTATCCAGACCCAAACATTTAAGTTTTTTCCAGATTTGCCGAAACCAGACTTGTGTACAATACTTATTTTTCAAATTCGCAATTAGATCGAGAACTAGAATTACTCATTTTTCAGAAGTTACAAGAACTAGAAGTAAAACTACTCATTTTTCATAACCCACAACTAGAGCTAGAACTACTCTTTTTCAAAATTTACGACTAGAATTAGAACTACTTAATTTTTTTTCAAACATCCGAACTAAAACTACTCATTTTTCAAAATTTACAACTAGAACTAAAACTACTCAATTTTCAAAAATCGCAACTAGAACTAGAACTACCCATTTTTCAAAATTTACAACTGGAATTATAACTACTCAATTTTCAAAAATCGCAAGTAGAACTAGAACTACTCATTTTTCAAAATCCACAACTGGAACTAGAACTACAGTACTCATTTTTCAAAATTTACAACTAGAATTATAACTACTCAGTTTTTTTCAAAACTCGCAACTAGAACTAGAACTACTCATTCTTCAAAATCCACAACTGGAACTAGAACTACTCAACTTTCAAGATTTACAACAAGAACTAGAACTACCGGTAATTATTTTTCAAAACTCGCCACCAGAACTAGAACTACTCTTTTTTCAAAATTTACAACTAGAACTGGAACAAGAACTACTCATTTTCCAAAGCTCGCAACTAGAACTAGAAATTCTGGTTTTTCAAAACTTACTACTAGAACTACAACTATTCATTTTTCAAAATTCGAAACTAGAATTAGAACTAGAACTACCCATTTTTCTAAATTCGTGACTGCAGCTTTACCTAGCACTACTCAAAACATCATTATTCAATTGAGACTCGACGAACTAATTTGTTAGTTTGCATAAGTCAGGCCGATACAGGTGTTATGATCCAAATTATGATTTTAGGTTCAATCCATGACTATCTCCAAGCTGAGGTAATGAGAAAAATCATGTATTCAGTTCATGTACTTATGATTCAGAATAGTATTTTTGAATTTGTCCCATCACTAGTGCTAGGAAAGCAAGATTTTTAGTCTGATTAGAACATTAGATAGTTCGGTACCAAAAACACTTTTAACTGGACCTGATGCAAGCCGCTGATGTGTACATATCAAATCTGTTATTTCTGTTGGAACAACTGTGTTCTTATCATGCTTGTATCACACAATATCAAATTGAACATCAAAGCAACAATGAATGACGTTTGTTGTACTGCCTTCATTTATAGGTCATTGTCGTCAGACGAGGCTGAAAGAATATTTGGAAAGTATAAAGAAATGATCATACTACTAGATAGGTAAGTTCCAGCGTCGATACATTTGTAAATATTAGTTTCCAACCAAATTTTGACAGCTTTATTATAGTTATTTACCATCTATCAATTGATATATTTGTAAATATTAATTTTATACCATATTTTGACAGATTTATTATAGCTCATTTTTTAAAATAAGCTATCAAAGATAACCTTTTCTCATTGAATTGTGTCATCATATTAAATAGATTGCGATAGTAACTTTAATATTTTCAGATTTGAAGAAGGCAAATACGATTCCTGGCAAAGCAAAGCTGACGAAATATGCAAAACGAGTTTGAACAGAGCGTTGATAAGGAGGGAGGGGTTGAATATTTTTGAAAACTCCAGTGCCGAGGTAAATTGTGCTGATACTCAGGATCAGCTTGCAAAAACATGCTGATAAAATACAAACGGTTGTATAACCAGAGATACCACTAGACAGTTTTAGTCCTGGTAATTTAATTCACATATATTTGGTGAAATGTTTCGTTGCTCCAATTTTAATTCTAATCAAAATTGTGAAATATTTCTAGCTTTCATTTTAATTCTAGTCTAATTTCTGGTTTTCCTGAACGTGTTACAGGAAAATTGTATAGCCATTCTCATACTTATTAGAATGAACTGTGATATATATAAACTGACCTTCAATGAATTTCCAAGTTTTTGCAAATTCTGTAATTCTAATCTAATTTGGAAAAGCTGTATTGGTATAATTCTAATTGTAATCTAATTTAGAAAACTGAACATTTTCTAGTTGTCGAAGTGTACATACAGTAGTATGTAGTTAGGGATGTTCCAGGGTTGTAATGACTCAAGTCACGACTCGACTCGAGTCGCGATTTTTTGGTGACTCGACTCATTTTCTTAAAAATGAAAAATGACTCGAGTCAATTTGTGTATTGACTCGACTTGTATTCGAGTCATTGCGCATGACTCGGACCAAGGCATGTGGACTCGAGACTTGGTCTACCAAGACAAACATTTCATTGTAATTCCGAAGAATAATAAAGTTATCACACTATTGTTATTTCGTCTATCAGTACTGGTACTTGAAAATGCGACCAAAAACTGTTAAAAGCGAGGAAAATTAGTATGTTATGAATGCGAAGCTCTCAATATCCCCGAGCAGGGCCTTAAAAAGTGAGTTTCACATGACATTATCTCGGAACTGATCAGTCAACACAATGACTTGGACTCGAGTCAAAATACTATGACTCGGACTCGACACTCTACTCCATGACTTGGACCGGACTTGACTCGGGGGCGAATGGAAAATGACTCGGCTTGACTCGAGTCAAAACTATAAAAGTGAGACTCGGAACCTCGTGACTTGGTTACAACCCTGGGCTGTTCAAAAAATACCTCTTTTTAAAAAAATTTCACTGGCTACTTGATAAAATCGTTCGTTTAGCTAAAAAAACGCTACACACCAAATTCGATACAATTCCAACTTGTAGCAGCATTGCTGCAATGGAAGCAAGTTTGGGAGATATTATATAAAAAATAAATAAGAAAGTTTCAAAATTTTTCTGTCTACCCCATGTAATTGTAATGTTCTGCAGAGAAACGCTGTACACCAAATTTAGCTCAAATCCAACAAGTGGGAGCGAAATTATTGCAGCAGAAAAATTTGGATTCGAATAAAATAGTATTTACGGTGGCCAGTTCAATACTTGGAAATTTGGTCTACATCGGTTTTTAGCGAACCTGAAAATTTTATCAAGTAGCCAGTGAAATTTGAAACGGAAGTTATTTTTGAACAGCCCTGCAACTCTGTATTATCAAATTGAAACTGAGATGGGATACGAATTGTAAATTGAACTTTACTCAAGCCAGATTTGCTTCCCAGGTATTTTGTGCGTTGCGTGAAGTGAAATACCTGACCGATCTCGAGATCGAATCCATCCCGGAGAGTGTGATGGATCTGTATCGGCAGTACGAGAATCTGTGGAAGTATCATGTAGGATTGCAAATCATCTGCACCATGTACAATGAAGTAAGGGAGATGATTTGCGATATTTAGTATTGAACTTTTCATGCGACAATAAATCATATTATTGAGAATGCTGTTCTCAATTTGGTTGCAATATCATTGATTAGCTTGTGGCATTCGGACTTTTCTGGATAGCTGGAGCTGGGATATACTGGAATATATCAACTACATAGTGATCTAACCGTCACAGAGTGATCGTATGCTTGAAAGTGACAATTGCGTGCTCATGCAATCATTGAGTTCAATCACCTTTGCATTGCCTGTTATAGTAACGGTCATAAAACGTCATTGTCAAGTTGTGAAGATCTGATTGTCTAATGAAGAACCTCTTGACGCATCTTTTCTTTTATTCACAATTCACTGCCAGGGCCAGTCACGAAATTTGGCTCAATTCCAACCTGTAAAAGCGAAATTATTGGAGTATAAAATTTTGGATTTGAAATTAATAGTATTCGCTGTTGCAAATTATTTCGTTATTTATTATTAATTGAAGATCTACTCACCGTAAATACTATTATTTCAAATCCAAAATTTTGATCATCGATAATTTCGCTTCTACTGTTTGGAATTGAGCCAAATTTGCTGTGCACCTTGTTTGTAGTTAATGGATCAATTTCAGTGGTTGCCAGTAATATTTGATTAAAATGATATTTTGAACCACTCTACTGTCCATATTAGAAATTTATATTTCTCACTCTTTCATAGTCAGCTCGGTTATGTCATAGTCTTCTGGGCACTTAGCTGCAAAACATACTATTCAAAAATCGAAGTACTTCAAAATTTAGCAATTAAATACATCAGTGGTATGAAAGAACGGGCACGACTCTCCCCCAAATATAAATCCCTGAACATCTTGAAAGTAAAGGATCTTTGCACTCTAGAGGTTGCTAAATTGATGTATAAGTATGATCGAGGTGATCTCCCAAGTTTGTTTAGTGAAATGTTCACGCCATCTAGTGTCGAACATACACACAGTACTCGGTCTTCGACTTCAAAAAATTTATTTGTGTCTCGTTTCACGAATAGTAACTGCCGCAGATCAATCATATATCATGGACCCAAAATATCGAATGACATTCCTTGAGCCATAAAGGAAATGTCTTTTTTAGCCTTTTGTCGCCAATTTAAATCTCATTTACTCTTAGTTAGTTAGATTTGCAGTTTAATTGCCGTATATTGGATTTGATAATCTTACGTTGCCAAATTGTTTTTTTTTCTAGAACTTGAACTGACAACTCTGTACATTTATCCATTTTCTATTTATTTTTTGTTTTCATTGCATTTCATTCTTTCGTTTACTTCTTTATTATTGTTGCCTGTTACTCTGTCGTTGTTCCAACTTACCACTGTTCTGTTTTTAATATATTCTTGAAGCGAGACTGTATTAAAATACGGTTTTGTACTCCATCGATGCAGCTGACTAGATGGTCCCTAAGGACCGTATCGCTGCTACATGTATTTTATTTTTGAATGTAATTTTTTGCTCAATAAAACTATCTCTCTCTATCTCTCTCTCTATTTAAGACAAAATCCGGGCATATGCTTTCGATAAGATAACGGCTGTTTAAACATTGCCGAATATTAAATTCTGTAGGCCGAGATGGGTGTTGTATGTTGTATCTGTAAACTTCATCAAGTTATTGCAACACCTTTGGCAGTGTTGCAATCTTGCGATGTCATCAAGCAATCTCGATGATGACATGGCAGAGATGTGAATTATATACGCACTTCAGGTACAAGATAATTTGCTGGGTGTTGAGCGACCGCTCGTGAACAAACATCTGAACGAAATTGACGGACAACTTGCGGAGGGAGAGAGCGGAAATATGACATGGACGTCCTCAGGTGTGAAACTTTGTGGAATTTATGAGTCAATTTGTGAAGGATGGTGCCGCAGCGTGGAGAACATATTATTGCTGATGTAGAGTCAAAGTAGCTTATGCCACATTTCCCATTCGCACACCGATTTCAAAATGTTCCGCGCGCAACCCCAATTTATCGCAAAGAATGTCCGAGGATATCTTGCGAACATTCTCGTTTTCAGGGGTTTGGGAATACATCAACGATACCAGGTCGAAAGTGAAAAAGTTGCAAGATCGCGTAAACCAAGCGAAAAACAACGTCCAAAAAATCCGTGACATTATGAAGAAGGTACGGTCCACATTTCTAGTGTATGAATGTACAATTACAGGCATCTGCCTAGAGAGGATAGTGTAATGGTGGAGTGTCTGGCTTCAATCCCCAGCCATGTCAGACCAAAGACCTGGCTAGTAACACTGGTAACCGTGACTGCCCCGCTTGGCGCTCAACATTACTGGGATAGCATGGAGGGACAGTGCAAAACTTAGAAAGCCTTACAAGGCTATATCTGCACCTTCCTTGTCCAGCGCCACATGCACATCATGCACTCATGGTATTCATATGCACAGATCTTCTGTATGTATATCATGAGTCGGTGTATATGCCGCAAAAACATCAAGGTAAATAATATACTACGTCCTAGTACTATTACTGTAGCACTAAGATTTCCGTTAGAGCCAGACCGACTATTATCGGTTCGCTGTTCACGTCCAAGTACAGTAATGAATAGAACCCGACCGATTATCGGTTTGCCAATAATATCGAGTCGATATCATACTTTGGAAAAATATCGGTATCGGCCATTGTAGGTGAAAAATATCGGCGATTTTCGTGACATCACAACAAGGTGGTAGTAAGTTTTAAACCTACAATCCTTGACCGCTAGACTTGAAATATTGCTGTATTTCATGTGGTTTACACTTTCAAAGTGTCTAGATGAAGCCTTTTTAGTTTATTTCATGTTCGAATATGACAATGGCTGTAAAGCCGTTGATATAAATGCTCTGCAGTTTTGAAAATGCGCCTTTTGAGGTAGATTATACCTTATTTGAATATCGGCTGAATATATCGGTGTTATCGGTGAAGGTTCTAGATATCGGTTGTATTGGTATCAGCCCAAAAATCCAATATCTGTCGGGCTCTAGTAATGAATGACTAGGGTAAGTTTTTGCAACTTTTTTACAGCTTTCGGTAGCTTCCTAAATACCAAGAAGTTATGTAGTATGGTGTTTTAGGCTGTTTGGAGGATTCTTATATTGCAACTTTTTGCAACTTTTGTCCATATTTTTTGTTGCAACTTTATATAACTTTTATAT
>ATSW01081233.1:0-12611 GCA_000444245.1 Botryllus schlosseri
CTCGCGATTTCGGTGCGTACAATAGGCCATTGTGAAAAGTAGAATAGTCCGGAGTTCACCGGGAATGGATATGGACAGTTCACCAGAGGTATTTTGCGTCCAGATCGTTCATTGCGGATATGCCCTGGAATGCGGCCTTAGACTACATAAGTCAGGGCCGGCCAACCCGTGGCCCGCGGGGTAATTTCCAAAATTAGTAGTATTACCAAAAATGGATTGCACAGTTTGTGAACTTGCAAGGCCAATCAAAAAATTGATTAGTCTGACCGCAACACTTGAGATGTGATGACGCATTGGTAGATCCATGAGTCAGTCACATTTTCTGCACTTGCAGAAAGACCGTCGACTATGAAACCTAGCTTACCTAGGCACAAAATGATTGACTGATGTTGGACGAAGCTTTCGATATCGATATGTCCAGCCCTTGCAAACTGAGCCCAGCGATATACAGCAGGCCCGCAATATAGTCAGGTGACAATATTATTGACTTACGAACTTCAAAAAATTTTCGCGCTTCGCGCGGCTAGTGGCCCGCGCAGTAGTTTGTCACTCAAATGTGGCCCTTTGGCTGAAAAGGTTGGCCACCCCTGACATAAGTAATCGAAATGTGGCCATGATTAGCAGGAAGATTGCCCACCTCTGTATTAGATGATGTGCTCTTTTTGACATGACGGTAAATGTAAGGGGGGTCGGGGGTCGCGATTTTTTTTACCATCGCCAAGGGGGGCGCGTGTCAAAAAAGGTTGAGAACTGCTGCATTAGTACATCATGGAAGGTCAATCAATAGCTTGGCAGAAATAGGTACTCAATTTAGAATTCTCCTTTGTGCTTTACTTGGCTGTGAAGTTCTGATTTCATTCGACTGTGGAGTATTATGTAACACTCTTAAATTTTTCAGGTTTTCCGCGAAGATTATTTAAAAAAGTCAGGGGTCCGAGAAAGCAAAAATGAATCATGTTTCGGGCATGAGTTTATATCTACTGATTCTGCTATTGCGGCTCAAAGTCACGATGCTTGTATCGTTTGCGATAGACCGCTGTATTCGGAATTATCAGATGCAAACACTGTCTTACCGAAGTGCTGCAATCAATCCCAGAAGGGCACTGTTTACAATGGTGAACCACGCCACATTCGTCCCACCGCTGTAGTCAAAATGCAAAGCAGGCTGATGTGCAACTGTTATTACGAAATCTTGTATGGACACTGCGTTTTTCCTTTACACAAAGGTGTTGTTTCTGTATTACTTATGCGTCGCTACACGATTTAATCTCCTTGAAAGGTATGGATTCACGGTTTTGTCGTATTATTACAAATATGCATATATATATATTTATATATATATTCACAACGCTTTCTTGCTATTATCGGATAGATTTTGTTTTGTACCTAATGTTTTTGTATATATAAGGAACCATTACCCATGTTAAAATCAAGTTTCTGTCTATCCGTAAACTGTAACGTTATTAATGAATCTTGTTCATTCACGGCACTTCATGTTATCAATTTACACTTTCGGCGTCTTTTGTTACTGGATATTTTTCTTACAATGCCGATTTGCTCTTGTGCGGTGGCCGTGTGGAATCTTGCAATATGTCGGATTGTCGGTGTGTATCTGCCATTACGCCGAGATTTAGTATCGCAATTTTTATGTGTACGTGTGCAGTGTCACATCCCTATCTCTAGACAGACACGCGTTGGTTGTGATTGTAATATGAACGAGTACTTTACCAATAGACACAAAGGCATGTCATCTGCATATTTTAACTCGTGGAGAAGGCAAATTCTTTCAATCACAATTTATCGCATCGTCACTGTTAACGCAATTTCTGTCTGGTAATGTTACAGTAATTAGTTGACAGAGAACTGTAAGTGTATCAAGAACTTAGACTGTACCAATTACAGTAGGGAAAGATCTGTTGATTGTTAGCTATAAAGACGTACACCCTTTTGATTTCTTCCCCATTCTATGTCTTCTTATTTTGTTGTATACAAATTTTTGTCACTCGGTTAGCAGATTTTCGCAATCGATTCGGTGATATTTAAGTCGATGTGTTATTTTTCTGCTTTGTTAAACTTTTTCAACTATTTAGAAACAATCGATATTAGCTTTGAATTCGAAATCTCTAGACGTCGTATTTGTCATCACGCTACTCATCTTGTTTCCGATTTCGGCTAGTTCCTGTACTTCTGTGTTGCATTAAAAGAATCAATTTGAAACACTTTTGGTTTTCGTTGTGGAGAGGAAGATAGCTAGCTCAGACACTGTAGAGAGAGTTGGAGAAACTGCAAAAAGACTTTTTAACTTCCCCACTTTTCAGGAGCAATAGTGCACTTTGTTGAGTAGTGCTACGGTATAAAGAATTCCTGGTGGAGATATAACTGCTTTTCGCACCACCGGTTATAGGGCCTGGAGTTGCAGAAATGTTAATGGGTTTCAATATCATACATTTTTAAAACACAAAATAGCGATTTTCAATTGATGAGATGTCAGATAGGCATGTTGGTTCCTACTCTTGCCCGATTCGAAAACGTACTGCCGACTCCATATTCACTATTCACTCAACATTGGCACACCTCGCCAGCAATGTTCCCTCTAATTTTTCACGAGTCTGCGCGCACTCACCAGCTTAATGCGGGGTACCTTGGATTTTTTGTGCGCAGAGACCGAGTCAGCACTGCGCAACTTAGAGGGAACATTGCTTACTAGAGTCGGACGTGCGGTACCCTTTATTTTTCAAACTAAAATAGCCTTCAGATTTGACGTCTGGACTCTATGCTGCAATGCCATAACAACTTAACATACTGTGCTCTGCCCTTCCTCACAATTTCTGTATTATAGGAAGCAGTAAGTCCTCCATGTCCCAGTTTACCACAGATTAAAGCTACAATTTGCTGCGGACATGCTTTTACACAAACGTACATTCAAACCACACAGTGTAAATATAACATTTCTACATAACATGGAATGTACAAAAAATCATTTCTGAAAATCAACGTACTAAAATATGCTCATTACAATTACCACCACAGATGACATATTTCACAATTTGCGAGCATGAGAACGCTAAAAATAAGCTTCAGGAATGCTTCTATCTTAGACATTCGATGATCTGTTTGTTGCCACAGTGTAGAGAGTTGTCGTTGGCAGTTTTCGGTGCCAACGTTGCGTCATTATGCCTCTAGTCCTGTTGTAATCCATATCGGAACTGATCTCAAATCATTGATACGTTATACGCTACAAGACTACTACATTGTTTGCAGCATTAAGCTTTTCTGAAGTTCACATCCAAATACCAAGTATGATCGGCCGCTGTGGGATAGAAGAAATGAAACAAATTCCCACAGGATCTAATAACTGATTTTGGATTGCTGTTAAAATTTCATTCAATATCAATAGTCAATCGCTTACACTTTAATGAAGAATGAAAGCACGATGCAAAATATACAACTAGAAAAGTAAGGATGTGACATTTTTATACCCAGTCACTAAAATACAATGCTTTTTGCGCTATAACAAAATAGGTATTGAATAGTGAGGAGGCCGCACTGTCTACAATGCTGAATATTATCTTCTCAAGCTGACACGCATAGGATTGATTAGCATTAATAGAGCAGCAATATGCTGGAAGAAATCAGTGTTGTCTCCAAATCTCAACATGTTACGACAACTCTTTGGATTTTGACTTCCTGCTTTGAGTCGATGTTGTGGATGAGGAATCGGATGACGACGCTGTCCGAGATGACTTTGGTCTCCGAGGCGGGGCTTTTATTTGATGCTGCATTAAATTAGCGGTACGCGCCGACGCTAGGCACAATTCTTGTTCTTGAGAACGGAGTTTCTGTTTAAGTACCTGTGAAAGATATAAAGATTGAATCATGACAATCTCTCAGAGGTAGTCACATTAGCCAGCGTTGTTAGTCAAGTAGGAGAGTAAAAGCTGTATATTTCTACTGAATTACATGTGGAAGTAGTGATTTCTGTGCAAGTAGTGCTAGTACTTTAAAGAAGTAGAATTGGTTGAAGGGTCACATACTTTCAGCAGGTAATCGGTGATGGCTACTTACTCGTGTAGCTACATCTTGCAATTTTATAACGCAGAATAACTAATGAGTAGGGCGATTATTTATTGTTGTGTCTAAATTGTTTACGAAGACAAAAGTTTTTTGCAACCAGCATTTCGTTAGTATGGTAGATGTTTGCACTGTCGGTAAACTTATCATTTGACATTATCCATCTTGTGGTCTACTTTATAGGCCCACCGTTGTAGACGGCCCATTGTCTGCTCATTGTGAATCACAAACCGTCACGTGAAACAAATAGGTTGACATGGTGTCATGCTCAACGTACTGCATTATTCTAACTGAAGCAAGACTGCGTGGGCATTGGTTCGCATATCAAGAAGCGCATGATGAAAAATTGTGATGTAGACAACATTGTCAGAATGAAGCAACACGGTGTGTCACCAGCAGTATACGCACAAGTTCAGTGTTGTCAGCCAACAACTGCTGCTATTGAAATTTCTTTCTCCATTCTTGGCAAGCTACTTAGTAAGGACAGACACTTTCTACCCGAGAATGCAGGAAAGTATCTTTTGTTGTACTACAAGATATTTTAATTATTTCAACAATAATGCGTGATATAACTACTGGAATTCTTGATAGGTCCAGATTTCGTTGAAATAAAGTTTTTTCATGTAAAAATTTGTCAGTTTTTAAGTCAAAAAGTTTTTTTTAGGCTAAACTACTTCGTAAGGACTGACAGTTCCAACCAGAAATGAAGATAAGTAGTACAATTATAGCACTATGTGCGAAAACACCTAATGTACATACATGAGGAAAAATTTGTCGAAATTAAGTTTCAGGTCAAAAAATGTAAAAATTTGTTTTTTTTAGGTAAAAAAAACACCCCAGTGACAAGCATCGCTGCGTTTGGAATTAGATCTACAAAGACATCTGGCACTTCTATGAAATCACTTCGTAGGAGAAGGCTAAAAGCTATGTAAAGTTGGACTGAGATTTTTTTCAGCGTTGAATGTAGGCTAACCTTGCAGAACTTTGCAAATAGAGTTATAATATCCATAAAGGTACCATAGTAACATGAGTTGCCATTCCATACTATATACTATAAAGTCAAAATGTCTTTCAAAGCACAGGTGCTTTCAACAATGAACTTGTATTTGATCACTGCTGATTACCGAGCACTTATTGAGGCCAGTCGAAGAACATTAGCGTCAGCGGTGGATATGCCAGAGTAGAGCCATGATAACGTTTCGGAACAATGGACCCAAGTCCAAACAGTGAATGAATACATCTTGAATTCAATACATAAAGCACGACTGCCACCCTTGGCAACGACACAGATTACACTTGCTATCCAAACATCTAGGATTTGTCATCGATCAATTGATCATGCCTCTCACAAATGACAGGGAGATTAAATGTGAAATATGCCATGATTTACACTCTTATACAAACAGAAAAGATTGTCTCATAAACAGAGTGCCGGAGTGATTTAGAGTTTAACTACCGGGCATTTGTTGTACACGTAGATTTGGGAGCCTAAAATGATCCGTCAGTAAACAGTCAACACTGAAGTGCATGGTGTGTTTGAACTGGGATTACAACAATCTTTGCGCGTACTACTCGAGAAAGAAGTAAAGCCCTTGACGGGATGAGTCACCGACAATGATTTGCTAATAGCAGTACCTCAAGGGTTAGTTGTCAATAGCTTATTTCTTACTTGTATTTCATATTCTTTCTTCATAATATTTGTCTTTTCTCGTCGCTTCTTAGATTTCTCTGCTTCGATTTCAAATTCGGACTTTTGACATTCTGAATTGGAATTATAGGAACATTATTGCAACAAACTAATAAAGGTCATCACACGCTCCATGATGGACCACGTAAAATGGCAAAGCAGACATGAGCTTGCCGCATGAGTCCTGAAACGATCCGTGCTCCTAAACGCTTACTTGCATGTCTTGGTGGGGGTGATCTCTTGTCCAAGTTTTCAAGATGGAATGTCTTCTTCTGCTTGATTGCCGTGTTCAGTCGCTTCTCCTGATTGAGACGCTCGTCCGTTCGTTTAAGTGCTTCTCGTAAATATGAATTTTCTTCATTCTTGCTCGTGATCTCATCCAGCAACACGCTTACCTGGGCAAAAAGCAATGGAAATGCTAAATGACAATATACAATTATATATGTACAAAACAATGGCGTGTATTGTATCAAAAGTCTGTGTTGTTAAGGGTGGAGTGACTATCAATTCAACACCGCCTTTTCTTCGACACACACATTCAACATTGCGTTGACTCAAACACAATATAATGAATGTAATTACCAGTTGTTATGCCGGTAAAGAAATCGAATTGTGAAAAATACTTGTAGTTGTAGAAAATGGTAGTTGTCTCATCGCAACCACATTGAAACATACAAGTCCAAATTACATTAAAAGGGAGCATGGGTTATGATGACAATTGCAGGCATTTGAAATCCTTATGCCAGCAAGTTGAATGCAATTAAACGCGACTGATACAAGTTGGATGGTGCGGTCAGGAAAATTTTCATGAGTAACCCGATGCAACCAATCTTCTCAATTTGAGAAAATAGGATTGACTTTGAAAATAAAATGAAAATGGTCGTCAAACAAATTGCAACTCACGACAGCAATCACAAACCGCCGCAAGCGAAAAACTTGATCATGCATATGAATATTTAACATACTTGCGTTTTAATGTGCATGAAATGCCAAAAGCAACATTGGAAAGCGATCAATAATTTACGAACGACTGCAAGTATGGTGAGTATAGGAGTCTTATTTCCTGGTTGATTGTATTCCATTGATAAAATCCTAGAAAGCAAACAAGGGAATTTTTCTATACTCTCCTCAAACAATCACTACCGCAAGTTTACATATTAATGGAACTTGTCATCATGTTTTATATTTACCCATCGCCAAATCTACTTACTCAAGTAGACCTACTTTTCAGATCTTCACTTCTATATACAATTGAATAATATATTCATATTGAAATGAGCCCGAATATTTTCGGCTGACACTCGTCAGATTAGATAATCCGATTCGTGCGAATAGTTATCGAGACGATAGATTTCGCGTCGTTGGGAGGGGCCGTTCACACTTCCTTTTATCAAAATACACCAACCCAAACTCTGTCAACAAAAGGAGTTCGTGTGCCACCTGAAAATAGTACATTGAACGCTCTCTCGTTTGAAATTTCATGCTGGTGACGTCATATTTTGTGATACGATTGTTGATATACAATGTTCTTTCCAATTCTCTACTAGTTGCTGACGATTACCCCTGACGAGTGTCAGCCGAAAATATTCGGGTTCATTTCAATATGAATATACTATTCAATTGTATATTGAAGTTCTGTACCTTCAAGAAGATCTTCATTTCTCTACTTGAAATTAAATATTTTGGACATGTCTTAGAAATCGCTACATCCACTTTGAGTAGAAATACCGTTACATTACCTGTAGCCTACTTCTACATCAGTAGCATCGCTGACCACATTTGTAGGATTGTAACTCGACCGTAATCACAACGCAACCAACAACTCACTCGTGCCGTCTTTTGCGACGCCTTCTCTTCTGCCTCTCTCAGTCTCGCCAAGTCTTTGTCGTAATTCTGCAACAGGTTGTCTTTCCGATCCAATCTCGTCGTGAGAGATTTGATCCGCTGCGAGATCGCTTCCAGGTCACGCCTCCTGTCGTCAGCGAGTCTCATTCGCTCGTCTTCCGGCAAGTGATTGGCCGATCTCATGCCGGACAGGCTGGTTATCGACACCAGCCCGCCGACGTTGTTGCATAAATCGAGGTAGCACTGCTCGCTCATGTCGAGCGCTTCTTCTAATTGTAGACGTGCTGCTCTTTCAATTTGTAATTCTAACGGCCCTGAACCAGCAGCATTGTTCTGTTGTGCGGGCGCATCTTCATCGAGAGAGAACGCAAGCTGCTCACGGAAAGCCGAATCGTTTTCCATAACCTGTCTAGCGCGTATCTCAGCCAGTTCTTTCTTAAGGAGCATCACTTGCTGTACGAGTTCCTCATTGCCTGGACTTACCGGTTGGACTTGGTTGAGGGCTTTGATTCGGGCACGTAGCTCCGCGAGCGCTTCTCTCTGCCGGGATATTACTTCAGAGTGACGTTCTCCTTTGCATTCCGCTCCTAACGACGTGAGCTCCGCGTTGATTCTGCCTGTGCGACTACCTTGCGTTGATGCTTCCGCTGTTTCTACTTTGGTAACCACCGGCATGGTTGTCGGCTCTACATTGCTTTCGTGTGGTACCACCGCTTGCTTTAATTCCTTGATTTCTTCTCTGGCCAATCGAATTTCGGTTTTTTGTCGGTCAACAGTCTTGTTCAGTCCGCGCATGCTCTCCCGTAGCTTTGCGTTTTCAATTTCTTTCTCCCGAATAAGTCGATTTCCGTTTTCAAGCTGTTCTTTTAAAGGCTCGCTCAATTCGCCGCGCATGTCGGAAATTTTCGCTTCCGAGCCAGCCAGGTCTTTTCGCAACGCCAAAATTTCAGTTTGCTGTATGTGAAGTTGGGTTTGAGCGCCTACTAATTCCGAACGCAGTGCCGCAATAGTGGTTTCGTACCCATTGATATCGAACATGGGAGGCGGGGCGATAATAGGAGGCGTCGGTGGTAGTCGGTGTTTAGCTGCGTCTGATTCCCGTAACTCAGCACGTAGAGATTCAGCATTGTTTTGCGCTTTCTCCAATTGTTTCATAATATCCTGTATGCGTTCCTCCATTTTCACGATCGTGACAGCGTGCTGTTTACTTTCGACTTTATATTGCTCTACCTCCGCCAATAGATTTTGCCTCTCTATTTCGCTTTCTTCAGACAGTAATTTCTTGCTATCATTCTGTTGAGCCAGCACCGTTTTCAAATCCTCTTTAATAGCCGTCTCATTGTCTTTACTTTTCTCCAAGCTCGCGTTCAGACTTTCGATCTCCCGGTTGAGATCGTCGATTTGTGATTTGTTCTCTTCGATCTCAGCCTTCAGATCATCTATTGTGCTTTGGGCATCGTCAAATTTACTCGATGCCTCGAGTAATTTGATATCATTGTCCGACTCCAATTGTGATTTCAATTCTTGAATGAGCTGTTCCCTTTTTTCTTTTTCCTCTTCTCTCATTTTGTCAATCTCCACTCCGAAAATGCTTCTCATCTCTTCCGCTTTGTCAGACAACGCGATCTTATGTTGTTCCACTAACTCAGCCATGGACTGTTCCAACTCTTGTGCGCGCTTTTGCGATCGCAACAATTCTTGATGCAGTTCCAGAATAAATTCTCCGGGCTTCTTTTCGGATACCTCTACGACACAACCAGATCTTCGTAATGCCGTGTATATTTCGTTGAGCCACTGTTCCTCGCTTTTGATAAGGTCGATGAATGCTTTACGCACCCATAAAAATGATTTTTCCAATTCCAAATTCGATAAATCATCTCGCTTGTTGCGAAGAACCTCGACGTGGTGCCCGTTTTCTGCAAAACTCAACAAAATTTCTGCGGCCGTTTCTTGCAATAACTCGACAGAAGATTGTTTTTCAGCCTCCAATTTTTGGTTGGATTCTGCTTCCGATTTCAGGCTTCTAATCTCAATCTTATCCTTTTCTCTGTCATTCAGAACTGATTCTAAATCGACAATGAGTTTGCTGTCTTCCACATCGTTTGGATGATCCGGCGCTCTCACACCTGAGACGGAATAAAGAACCTTGACTATTCTTGTGCGTAATCGGTTGACTCGGCTTCTTGCTTGTTCGACATCAACCCGTAATAGACGTTCAGCTCGTTGCACTTCTAAGTATTTTCCTTTCTGCTGCTCCATATCTTTCGTAGACGCTTCCTTTTCGACCTGCATTCGTTTGATGGTTTCGTTAAGCTGCGTTATATCGTTTTTGTAGCGGTTGATGAGACTCGTGTGATCGCCAGACCTCGATTCTAGACGACGTATCTTTTGCTTCAATGACTTCATTTCTTCGCTAACTGTGTTTATCGCGTCGTCTTTTGTCTTGCAATCGTGAACACGTACAAATTTTGCTGATAGAGACTGGAATTGGATATCTTTATCTCGTAAATTACGTTGGAGCTGCGATACCTCCGATGCTTTACGTTTTATTTCGGCTTCCTTCACCGAAAGCTCACGTTGCAATGATTGAACCAAGCCTTGAGACATCGAGTATTCGCGCTTTGATTTGTCTAAATCGTGTCGCAATTCATGGATTAGTTTGTCTTTCTCAGCAATTTGTGATGTCATTGTCGGAGACGACTGCATTGTCGATTCAAGCTGTTGACGCAGCAAGCATATCTCTGATTTCCGTTCGTCCAATTCTCTCTCCATGTGATACAATTGATGGGTGAAATTTTGATTGGCTTCAAATTTGGCGGTTTCGTCTGCTTTACAGTATAGTTCCATAATTTGATCTCTCATGTTTTGTATCACGTTATCTCTATGACACGCGCAATCGCTAAATGTGTTCATCTCATCTACCATATGTAATAAATTCTGTAGCTTAGGCTTCACTAGCGCATCCAGACTGTGGTTGCCACTCCACGCTTGTGTGGCAGTCGCATTGTTGCCAGGTACTTGTTGATGAATTTCTTGTAGTGAGGTGTATTCACAAGCCGATTTTGGTCTGGTTGGGGGTTTTGGTGAAGAGACTGATTTAATTTGAGATTTTCGCCCATGAATGCTTGGCAGCGAATTTTTAATTGAAGCACATTGAGAGTACCTGTCTCTCGACCCTACTACATGAGCAGACATCGGACGTTGCGGCGTACTACAACTTGGTTTATCTTGGGTATCCATTTCTTCGTTTAATTTCAATTCATAGGGTTTTCCAGCCTGGCCAAATCTGATGGTGTCGCCATGGGTCACGAAAACAGCGCTGTTTTGTACTTTGCTTTCGTTCACGTATGTGCCAGAAGAGGTGTTAAGATCACGTAAGACATAACAATATTTCGCAGGGTTGAATTCCAATACAGCATGACATGATTCTATACGCGGATCATCGATATTGATATTACAACCATTGCGTCCAATCGTCATCGAATTACCGATAAGAATAACTGTTCCATCTTTACTACAGAGAAACCCTTTCATCCTCACGACAGCATGAACTATTTCGCTTCAAACGCCCTGCCTCCGCAAAGAGACGCGTCCAAATCGAGCTGTTATCGATGGGAAGACAACTACACTCACACTAGCTCAAACAATGTTTCATTCATGGCTTCAGCTATAGCTATGGATACCACGCTACGGTGTATAAACATTGGCGCTCAACCATGAAATGAAATTATTTCCATTGTTATAAAAAGACAATAGATAAGCAGATAACTGTGAGGCTGAGGATTGTGTGCGCTTCTCCTCTTTTCCTTTTCCTTCTCTGATTGAAGTTAATTAAAGGTCAGAAATCTGAAAAAATTGTATATACTAACTACGAATTCTGTTTCATCTAAATATGTTCTGCATTTGTGCACGACAATGAATATAATAATTATTCAAATTCAGTCATCAATTTCCTCAATTTTTATATTCGGGTAACGAACTGACGAGTTTATTGCTTGACAATATCCGCAAAATCTTAATTGATAACGGTAGCCCTTAATTCGTCATCAACCGCTGCATCGAGAGCCTACCTAACCAATATCCATATCATCATCATCATCATTGGTTTTTATTAGCAATTTTTATCAGTTCAATACACCACAAAATGCGATACAATGAAAAGATTGGAAGGCGTCGAAGCGACTTGGAGTAGTCTATGGAATCAGGCACCCACCTTGGCCTCTAGGCGATGTAAAGAGGAGGCATGCACAATTGCACAATGCACACTGAATGAAAAGTAGCCTAAAGAAGATAGTATCGGAAAAAGCAAGCAACATGAAATGGGGTGGCATGTCATGGAAGGCGAGATTGATAGGTCAGTCGTGGTCCGGTAATCTTGAGTATGGACAGCTGGTATTCATTTAGTAGTAATTGCTTGTATTTCGACTTGAATGTGTACAGTACGCTGTTCATGCTCATCGTCGACTGTCGGATAGCCGGCGGGATACTGTTCAACACATCAGGTCCGGCATATTTGATCGAGCGATGATCTTTTCGGTCGATCATATGCGATGGTTGGTCCTATTTCCACCCGATTTGAAAAAAATTATTGATTTTTGCGGTCAGTAGGGGCACCATATGGAAGGTGCGTGTCGTCTGATAACCTGCTAGAGTTGTAACCTGAGCTCCACGTAGTGTGGCTGGGTATAGATAATGCTTATAGCTCGCAGTGGTAGACTATAGAATGTAAAAATGGAATGGCAACGACCGATTTTGCAGCTTCGTTCCGCTTCGCTGAGGCTGTATTCAGAATTGTTTTTGCGTAAGCGACTGTAGGATTTCTGGCAATCCAAAAGTTATCTTCCAAAGCGCAGAATTTACTGAATCTGGTCTTGATCCAAAGCTACTGTTGCACTGATTCCAAAAAGATAGATTAAGTAAATTCTGCGCTCTGGAAGATTGCCAGAAATCCTACAGTCGCTTACGCGAAAACAATTCTGAATACAGCCTCAGCGAAGCGGAACGAAGC
>ATSW01081255.1:0-11208 GCA_000444245.1 Botryllus schlosseri
ACTCAGGAAAATGACGAAACACAAAACATGCAACTGAGTCATGAAATAGCTTCCAAATCTTTTGATAAGCATAGATTCAGCCAGCCTATGCGAGAACAAAATCCTAATCGTAGCCAGATATATTGATACTGCGGCGGCGGCGCCAGCTAACCAACCGCACGCACTTTACGCAGAGTAAATCAACGCGTTTCATGACCAGATACAAAGTATATTTTGACAGATGATAATTGCGATATATCATAATAACTCGTATATATTTAATCAATCGTCGACTATAATTATTATGGAGATGTAACCATGTGGTTATCCCGCGTAGGTAGTAGGTATGCTATTCATACATTCATCTTCTTTGCGAAAATTCAACGATTCGTTTATTCACGATCACACAATGTTCACTGTGTACCAGTCGTAATACTTTATAATGGTATAGGAATGTGATTTTTACAAAGAACATATCGCTCGGTTACTTAGTGGTGCAAAGTCTGTGCTGATTGATGTTCGCTATCACTCAGATTTTATGATGCTATAAACTTTATAAAGTGATGCAGCGTGTCCAATTTAAATCCGGAACTGCAACTGTCTCCTGAATTGGACGCTTTTGTTGCGTATAACGATGTCGCCGTGAATTTTCATCGGTTTGAGAAAGCATATTCAACTCATATCACCACTTATATGAAAATTATTTAAACAATTCAAGAGGCGATCCAGAAGGTCGAAAACAGAAAGCATCGGCAGTTAGCATACGTGCTTTCTTCGCTGTCATGGCTTCAGGAGGGACAAGTCGGTAGTCTGGATTTCAAATAACCACGAAACCACTCACAGGTAATTTCTGTAGAGTGTAGACTTTACATTATATCGTCCCAAAGCATGTTGAGGGGCATTGTATAATTCAACAAACCTATTTCAGAGATACAGCGCATGCAGTGTAAAGCATTATTCTGTCTGGTTAACACTTTCTGGTCCAGTTTTAAAAGCCCATCACCGAAACATTGCCACGCTCTGTTTCGTGGAAATTGCTGTGAAGCTGAATTTTATCCGTGCAATCTAATGCGTTGAGCTATCAGTGATAATTTGAAAATCCAGATTCGCATAAAATGGATTGGCTGCTGATTACTAAACCATGTTTATCATTACATGAGATAATACTCTAGCATGCATGGGGTGGCATGATTGCATTGCATGATCCACGATAATAAATTAGTCTGCTGAACAGTTTATCTCAAATCATGGTGCGTGATCCGGTGATCGCATTACGATCTGAGTCGAATTGACAACAATGTAACCCATATACACGATTCTGAATCTCATCGTTTTTTCGGGGATTTTACGATAGAATAAATTGGATCACCGTAATCTATTTCATAATCATGTGACTAACACGAAGTAATATTTCATCGGCGTAAAGCCGCGAATGTTTAAGTAGATGACGTGCATCAATCATACGGATTTTAAGTATTTCTGTTTTGGAAAACACATTTCGCCCGATATCGGAAGGATAATTTGTGGGTGGATCCGGCGAATTACACTAGATATTGTTCAATTTCCTCGACAAACAAGACGTTTACGGCCGAAAGCAACGAATGACGTCGCGCGACATATCCATATGAAAACATTCACAACGCGTCTTCAATGCAGTTCTGCAAAACGGTCTCACTGACCCACAAATACGACACCAAAGTTCTGAAGCAATCACGCGCTTTTTCTTCTGCAAATCGCAGTTAACGCTGAGCTGGAAGACTGGTTGAAGTTCACGCTTTCGGGCTGGTAAAGCTCGGGCTCGACTGCGGAAAACATTTCCGAATTCAGTCGGAAATTACGGGACTCAACTGATAGACTATATAATTGTGTTCTAGTTTTTCGAGTTTAAATATCAATATTATCCAACATTCGGGTGCTGGATTCTTCGTCCTTAATTTGGCTGGTGTTAGGCATAAAATATGCACGGACCAACTATATTTTTTCAACGGATATTCCAATATCCTGAGCGCGCATAATCGCGTTGGCGCGAGCTAAAATGTTCGATTTAATTCAAACACGAACTTTTATGACTTGATTTTTATAAACGCGAACGTAAACACGAAGACATGACGTCGCGCGATATCACGAAGATAACACAAACACAACCCAATCTTGTTTTCCTGTCTTCGCCCACGTTTATTTCCGAAGTTTTAGTCGCTTGGTGTATGAGTTTGGAGCGACTTGCCTTATTGATTTCATCATCTAAACTTCTTGTTCATAAAATTCTAACAGTTGTGTTAGATTTAGCCACGCAAGTGGCTCTAGTGCGCACCCAGTTTTGGTGGACCGCACATGGGTCTTAGGAGTCCATAGGAACGAATTTGCAAGACTGGATGTGCTTATCATTTGCGGTTGCATGGGAAACTAGCGAGTTCATGAATTATAACCCCAATAGCAGGATATTACGTGATGAATTCTCGAGAATCAGCATAGTTGTGGCGATACAAACGTTCGTCTTTGTTTGCAGTTGAATTTACGCCATGCAGCGAGTGATGGGAAGTTTAAATTTAAAGAATTTTGATCAAAATATGTTATGAGATCTGGTATTTTAAAAACACACCCATGGTAGATCCACCAAGGTTCGAACGTCTAAATTATCAAGGTTCGCACGACATGGACAAGAACGTAAACAAAACATTCATCCCAGCCATCTCCGATACGTAACATACAGCTCATACTGCACATGCACGCACACTTTGCACAGTATACCAACGCCGAAAGGGGCGACAATGCCTACCAAAGGTACGCGTAAATTAGTAACAAATATATTGAAAACACACCCAAATCTTTCCCAAATTTCAGCATGCATCCGTAACACCGTTGATATCGACGATTGTGCACCTCGGGCGCACGCAAAAGTGTGGCATATCGCCATTTCACATAACATCAAGGCGGCTATTAGCAAAGTATGCGCTACCTCTGTGATCGACAGGATCCACACCCGATTTGGATACCGCACGATTCGTCATCTTCCCGGTTCAGATTGTCGTCGCTAGCTTCGCTTGCGGACACGGACGGACGCACTTTCTCAATCCCCATCGGTATGGCTGCTTGCAAGCAGATACTCTATTCTGATCAAGCCGAGTGTTTAATCTGCCCAGAAATGCACGCTTTGTGAAAGAACTGGAATTAATCGACCACGTCTAAGGTGGAGATTGTGGTACGACTTAATAACTAACAGCTGAATCCGTAGCATAAATGCTGCTGCTTCGGAAAGAGGAATCGATTACTAAATGCTAGGACTTAGTAAAATCGAGTGCCCGAGTAGAGTCGCGTATTCTAGTATCACTCTCTCTGACGCCATACGGGACTGGATGACATGGAAAGTTCGCATATGTGCCTTTTATGCGACCACAGAGACATTAATGCTGGTTCTACCTACACCATATAAAGATAATTTTGTCTTTTAAAACCACAATGCTGTGTCTTGTTAACGGCTTTACTGAAATGGCACTAGCGTTTACGTGTGTGGTGTTGTGCTGCGTGTTGAGGATGCAACGATACGACAGGAAAGGAGAGAACGTAGTTTATTTTGCCCTTGATATTTTTGCAGCATAAACTATACAGTATACATAGACTCATGATATACATAGACACGATCTGTGCAAATGCATACCACGAGTGCATGATGTGCATATGTCCTTGGACAAGGAAGGTGCAGATATAGCTTTGTATGGCTTTGTAAGTTTTGCACCATCCCTCCATGCTACCCCTGTAATCCATGACCGCCAAACGGTGAAGCCATAGATACCAGTATTACTAATCAGGTCTTTGGTCTGACCCGATCGGGATCGAACCCACGATCTACCGATCATGAAGCCGGACGCTTCACCATTACGGTATCTTGTCTGTGGGTGCCAAGGCTTCAGCGAGGGGGAAAAAGACTGCGTAATTTCAATACCGCAATAAAACTGCCTCTCACGTCACAACTCGACGTAATAAGGATTAATATTTGATTTAAACTCTGGTCTCATCGCACCTAGCCCTACTAAACAACACTGCCGTATAGAGGAATAATTGTCATCCTTGACAACGGCTGAATTCATCATGTAATTCACAAACGCTGATTTTCACTTATCCATTACGAGTATGTCTAGGCAGAACGGTTCGAGTACTCGAATCCGAATCGAGTAGTTGTTGCAATTATAGTCAAGTCGAGTGGTAAGAATATGATTTTCGTTAGTCCCGAAACACAATATCATAATATAACACGCACAACACAACACATCACAACATCGGAAACACATAAGTACGTAACTATACGCATTACTAGTACAGAACACGGACGTATGAAACTATGTATGTATATTGTATATACTTCGAAATATCAAATAATCAGTAACTGAATTGGGGCCATATTCTCCGATATATGAGGATGCCGTTATGGTAGCACGTTGCGGCAAACTATTGATAAAATCCATTAAGTATTAAAATACTTTGGCGGCTGTTCTTGACCTCTATTCCATAGCTCCCACTGAATCCCTTTACTATCATAGTTCCGCTACAATTGACACAATAACATTGGAAACAATAGTCTTGAGTTCTAAGACTTGCGATAATAATACTGCTAATTATATACACATAGCAACATAATCCCAACACTGTCCGCGACAAATTTTATATTTTGTTATTCACGGCACGCCGCGAAGAAAGTGATCCGCACCGCCCACGTGAACGCGGCACATGTAAATGCATGCTTGCGTCGTTACTCGACACATCAATGAGATAGCCTTTTTCAAGTGGATTCTCTCATTCTAATCGGATCTTGAGTTCGCATGAAGTGACGACCAGAATACTGTCTGGTGTTTTCTTTATGGAAGTGTCTACTCGTCCGGTACCGGACGAATGGCCGTAGACCAGTGGTTCTCAACCTTTTTCACCTCGCGGACCGGTAAAATTTCAAAAAATATTCGGTGGCCCGGTGGACTTTCAAAAATGGAAATCAACTCAAAGCGTGCCGTATGCAACTGTTTTATGTAAGTATATGGTGCTAGAAAGTGACATTTTGAGGGTTTTGATCGTAATTAATTATGTTCATGATGGCATCCATCAGATTTTACCGTGGTGAGTCTGTTGAGTCGAGGTAAAATTGCCTTGCCAAGATAAACGTGCGAACGCCGAGAGTCGTTTACAGTCTTCCACACCGAAGGTCATGGATTTAACCGACCACGCTAACTCGAATATTAATATTCTCTTCGACAATATCGAGAAAACAAGCGTTTCGGAGTCAACCCAAGCACCTAGTGCTACCTTGATCATTGCCCACTACCTTCAGTCGTAGGCTACTCAGGATATACTATGAATTAGGGATGGTGTGAACGTAAGATTGACGTTCGCGCTCAGTGTATCCACCTAAAAAATTTAGAGGTTCACGTTCACAAACGAACCTTCGTAGGTTCTGCACTGTGAACCTTTTTCATATATCACAATTTTTCACATCTTCAACGTCATTGGTTGAAATTCTTTGCTTTTCAACTTAGGGCCACTATGCATGACGCTGGTATTAATTTAAAAAAAAAAAACACTAAAATCGAGCATGCACCTTGCCAATTTCAAATAATTTATTTGCTTTGTTACAATAGTTTGCTCGAAATATCCAGCTTTCCGTTTGTGGATATTAGTGACTCTCTACTTTGAGCTTGACCCGCAATTGCACAACATCAAGAGCGAAATACGCTATAGGTGGATAGCGAATCATGCTTCATTCCACCAATCAATAAAATTGATATAAAGAATACATCGCTGTCTGCTGTAAAAAATCCTACAAGCGTTCGGGATCCATCTCGAATTTATATGTTTCTTGTATCATAAAATCCAAATCCGTGCGATTGGAGTGCTGGCCACTGCATAAGGTGTTGATGGGGTAATGTCGGAAGCAAGTATACAAACCCGTTTTACACTCAGGTCAATATCAATATATCAATAGTCAGACGCCGAATACAATGTCCAGTCTGGCACATATCGTTAAGGCGTAAGCTTGTATTCCCTTGCAAGACCTCGTCGAAATTGTTGGCAAAGTGATTGAAGATTGATTTTATTGGAATATTTTATCATTTGATTGCTCCAGTTGATACATTTGGTGACTGAAAAGTCGGCATGTACTTGGCATAATGTGGCCTCAGTTGTCGCTGTACATTGAAATATGTAAGGTTGAAATTTGCAATATGAGGTCACGTAACGTCACAGGTTCACGTTCGCGTTTACACAGAATCTTAATGAATTTCTATGTTAGCCGAAACTTCATTATGTGATGTCGCGTCGTGATGGGGACGCCGAAATGCCTATTTCAATAATTCATGAGTATTTCTTGGGTGGAAGGACGCCTAATAATCAAGACTTTCAAGACATTTAGTGGTGCTAAACCGCGCAAAATTAGTTATAAAATTGAAAAATACCTTGCGAACCGGCTGGAAGGTCGTCGCGGACCGGCGCCGGTCCGCGGACCGGCGGTTGAGAACCACTGCCGTAGACCCCTTCTCAGACTAGTCGACCGGCAGATCTGTCAGCCACCCTAAATGTTAGTATTTCCGAATCAGACACCTATATATATATGGAGCAGACGCCGAAGTCCGAAAAGCTACAGAGATGCGGCACGACGTCGGGCGCACCTGTATTACAGCGTTGTAATGACTCGAGTCCCGAGGTTTTGCTAATAAAAGCACGATATGTGCAATGTGCATCCAAGGTGGCCAGTGACCACCGATTTTTTAGCTGATTAAGGCTTGGTATTGAAGGGGGCGCTAGCTATTGCGCGATTGATGACTGGCGATTAAACACCAGGCACGACATCTAATTTCACAGGATGTACGGGACAGATCAGTAACCAGACCTGGGTAGTAGGGCTGTTCAAAAATAACTTTTTCTTCTGGATTCCAGCCATTCAGGCATTAAATTGTCAGATGATTGTCAGTGAATACGCGACGGTAAATCAATAATTTCATCGAAAGAAGCGTAACAAAAAAGCAGATGACGTCATATTTTGTGATACGATTTTTGATATACAATTTTCTTTCCAATCATCTGCTATTTGCTGCGGATTACCCCTGACGAGTGTCAGCCGAAAATATTCTGGTTCATTTCACTATGAATATACTATTCAATAGTATATTGAAGTTCTGTACCTCTAAGAAGCAGTTCGTAAATCATGAGATTACAAGGTATCTATTTCTTATTCTATTTACAGGTATGTCAACTCAACATCCGGGTAATTTTTAAAGGCTACTGCCATCTTACCAAAACCAACTAACTCATGAGACAAAACTACCTCAACAGATGTCATTTATTCATTAGCCATTGACATCATAATGAAAGATTGTTTTTTCAGAAATTCAGGTTAATAACGTCCACTAGTTATTATGGGAATGTGATTTCGTCACTGAACCGAATTTACAGCATTTGCCGCATAAATCGTGTTCTTCAATGCAAACCCTACCATCGTGATTCGCAACCGAAATGAATCTGTCCATTTCATTGCCGTTCTGTGCAATGAAAATATGCCAGTGATATTCAATTTCGATATCTCGTATGCCAGCACACTACTGTTCGTAGATGAAAGGATACCGAGCAGTCGCCTGTGCTGATCTATCATAGATAGATATCTCAAAGAAGACCACATAGGAGTGGGCAAACCGTACTAGCTGTATTAGTAATTCGGTTCACCTGTCAGTCTGTCACTATATGGTAACGGAAGTAAGTCGGCACAGTTTTGGCAGGGTGATTAGCTACATGCTATGATAGCTATGAAAGTATACAGCAACACAGTGTTGATTGAACAAATGAGTACCGAAGCCTACGATATCCTAGGCCCCGTGAGTACTGTGTAAATTGCTGCTGTGATAATTTCCTGTTACGCGTATCTAGTGAAGAGACTAGGACCCTTCGACTTTTTACGACATTAGCTGCGGTCATGCATCCCTGTCTCCCGATTACAAACGGTCTAAATCGCCATGTTCTTCTCTCTATAGCTTAAAATTGAAGTCATAGTCTGAAAATTGTGCACTCTGTGGTCTGCCGTTATAATTCTCTTCAACCTATGCATAATTACATACAAATTCGGCCATGTACCGAATACAGAAATTACAATAGTACAGGAGTCCTAATAAAATTACATTGCGTCATGCTTCGCAGTTGATGTAGAAACATGTTGTTGTTGGTACGTGGTCTTCAAGGTGTGTGTCGACTACAATGGTCATTTACACGAGGCCGATTTTCTTAATTTTGATCCTGTAGCTGCTGACTTGTAGCACGGCCCACTTCTAGGCTTTTTAAGACATCGCTTAAGCGGATGAGATGGCGAGGAGGAATTCCGGAGTCGGACTCGGTCGGACTCGAACCCGCAACCTACTGGTATTGCAGCTGTGGATTATATCACTACGCTATCCCGCCACTTGTATAAACATGTGATATTAGAAATCTTGTCAAAAAGTGAGATGACTCAATCAAGGAGGTCTCGCAACGTAACAGAATTTACATGGCATATAGCCTTATGTATTAACGAACCGACGCTCTGAACTAGCAGAAACACTGGTGATATCATCTCTTCGAACGATCTGTTCTATACGGATTACACGATTTCTGTTATCTAATCCTTATAATCACAATCGGTCGGCGGTATCTCTCACGTGTTAAGTTGCCTTTTGATTAGTGGAAAGAATTTTCTACCAATTGCACCCACAATAGATGATATTCCAACTGCAAGCAGCTGGATAATTCTGTTAAGAGATCTGTTTCTGTGATTCACCGATATACAATGAACAATGTACAGTACATGTTCATGTCGCGGTCGATATTGCGATACAATAGTTGACCGACTAACGCTGTAGATAAGATATAGGACAACAGATGAAAAAATGTCTATACTTTACAATGGGTACAATTGTAGCATGTATTTCTACGAACATAGCACGATAAGATTTGCTTTGAACGCTATGGCGTCTGTGAATCATCATGTATCGACAAAAGTGATTGACAGACCACAAACTAGCATAAACCAGTATAACGGTCGATTCATAACTGATTTCAATATCCACGTCTGAATTATATCAAAATCGTGGTGTGTAATAGGGCCTAAATGCCAGTAGTAGTGTGTAGCTAATCAAAATCACAAAACAAGTGACACCGTACCCATTGACGTGTCCAGAAAGAAAATTTGGTACGGGTGATATAGTAGTTTCTTCTGGGGCGAATTTTCCGTAACAATGAAGGGATGTCACCCATCCACTGTGACGCGGTATAAGCATATGACGTCATAATGTACAGGAGGTCTTGCTATGCTCTTCTATCTACGTTTATGTCCGTACCCAAGCCGGTAGTGACCTTGAACCAACTATTGGTTCATCTACGTACGATGTACCTAATCCACTTCTGTACTATTCCTGTAACTCTTTTGGCTTGAAAGTAACCGATATTCTTACGTCGAAGCCAACAAGACCTGACAACGATAATTACAGACACCGTCTAAGCAAGTACGTAATATGAGATGAGACACGGTTCTGCCCATTCATAGCCAACCGTCGCCACCGAAGCGCTGATTAAACCTTGACGTTACCGACATAATACACGCCAGAGACGCTTTATCTCACCAAATATAACTTCATGTTTCTCAATTATACACATATACCTAGCAGGGATATCCGCAATATCTCTACACCGCGAAGTTTGTCCTCGAAATTAGCGATTATACATAGATCTGACAACCTTCGAAACCAATGCATCACCAGTTGATCACCGACCAGTGATTATCTTCAAGTTGAAATGTCAGCAGCTTCCAGATGCATATATACTAGTATGAGAATCGGTACTTCGCCTGCGCCAAGTTATGTATCATGGCTTTGAAGCGCACGCAAATTACAAATGAAAACCGACATTTATTCAGTAAATCATATAGTGATAACGACTTGAGAATGTAAGCACGAGACTATGTTTATGTATCGCTTAACAGAAACACGCATTGTTGTATCACTGGCAGAGGTGATTCTAAACACAATATATCATTTCCTGATAGTGATGCTACAAAGATTGCAAATAATGCTGTTGCATACCGACTGTAATGGCATGTAAACCGACACAGCTTATATAAAACAGACTGTAACTCAAGAAAGTCGATAATTACGAAAAGCGAAGTTCTTGGATAGTACAAAATGCGAACTGAACAGTACAAATGACTGGTACCTACGCTACGAATATACTACGATCTGCATGCTGGTTGCTGGAGCGTTGTCGATGCAATCCCGTCTTAATAACCCGGACTACAAAATACCGGCTCTAACGGATCGCTCATATATTTAGCTCAAACAAAAACCTTCTTACAATAAAACGCTGTCGGTTTGTGGATCCATGTTTCTGCTAATTTAGAGACGGTCGAATATCTAACACGAAATACAGCGCATTACCATCAATCAACCTTGCAAGATTATCACTAGATCGGAAAGCAGCACAGTCGCGCGACCGGCGTGTGATCGCTTGAGTGATCAGGGAGATACAATACCTCGGCTACAATACTTGGCTATGTTACCGATTTTCTCATGACCTCTGGCGAAAGTGCGGATACCGTATTTAATTAGTTATCTGTATAGTGTCAGTTCTCGAACAAATAATATCTCCAATACCCACTATTACTATATGCAATCTTAAGATAGGAGAGGAATGATTTTACTGGCCATAAACTACAACATATACCAGCACAATGTATACTAGCTTCTTTGGGAACAGGTTCTATACACTATATGACAATGAGATTCAGTTACTGTTTTGTGCGACAATTGCAAGTGCTGGTTTTCTTCGGAACTGTTTGTATCATATCTTTAAAGCAGCGGTGGCCAACCTGCAGCCGCAGAGGGAAATTTATGCGGCCGTAGACTCGTAATTGAATTAGTATGTGTTGGCGGCCGTCGACATGCAATTTGAATTTAACGAATTGACTCCCGATTTCTTGAAAGAATTTAATTAATGTTGAAATTTTCTTCGCGCTGTACGCGATTCAATGTGACATCATTTTTTTTATTCTAAAATAGTAGCTTCCGTTGCAATCAGAGCCCCACAATATAGAAGCCAACAGCAGAGGAAAATGATGCGCCTCATATGGAAATACCAACTCGGAAGCGTGTGCTATTCACTATACCGACAATCCTGATTGGAGGTCAAAAAATAACAACATGCTACAAAGTGACTAATAACAATTGGCTCCTGAGT
>ATSW01081279.1:0-11105 GCA_000444245.1 Botryllus schlosseri
CGAGTGTCAGCCGAAAATATTCGGGTTCATTTCAATATGAATATACTATTCAATTGTATATACTGAAGTTCTGTACCTCCAAGAAGCTAATCTTTAGAAGAAGCTTTCACTCAGTCGGGTCGAGTTTAGTCTAAGTATCCCTAGACCAAACCTTGACAGTAGCGACAAAATTGTTTTGAAACATTGAAAGTATTGATAAATGGAACTTATCTGAACTGACCGCAGTTCATCGGCGTTTTCGTAGCACTTTACGTCTTGTTACGTAGATACCGACGAGTGTTTGAAATCACTTCAAAGCACCAGTTGCATAATAATAACTATGCGTGCAAGTTGTGCGTTGAGGCTGCTTGCCTGCTTGGCTTCAGCCTCTGCTGGAGGTCGTTTTCGATAAGTTTCCGTGCGATAAAGCGATGGGGCTGTGATGTGTTATATAGCACGTGTATTCATGAAAACGATCACGACCACTTGCATCGCGTGAGATTTCAGAAACTGAGAACGCGCGATTTTAGTAAGATAGAACACGACTGCGTCATTGCCGTCATACATGTTTATATGATTTTCATAATCATATACACATGATATAATAAGTTGAAAAGATAGTAGTCCGAACAATTTGGTGAGTTGGTGATCAATCAATTAAACTCGTACCAGAAGTAGAAAACGTTAGAAAGCAATCAAAAGCAGGCACGGGCACGGACGTGCGCACATGACTTGGTTATTCTTATGTAATTGCAGATTAATAGGTTTCTTTGTAGACTGAAAAAATAATTATGTAAAATTTATGCAACCATACAATCTGTATTTTCACCAAAGTGATGCTACCAGTAGGCTGATGCTGATTTTGGTTTTTAGAACATCAGTTCCACTAGTTGAGTGTTTTGAGTTACCAATACAGTCAATACTATTAATCCAGAGTGGAATTGGTGGCAAACGTCACGCGCAACTTTTCATTCAATTCTTTAATTATTCTATGGAAGAAACCCTTCTGTCTCACGCAACTTGTTGACGAAAACAACCGCTGATTCCAGTCTGGCTATTAATTATGTTTACGATATCTTCTTGCTCTTCAACTACAATCGGTCCCTGGGAAAAGTTCATCCACAAATGTTGTCATGGCACAAATACGCCTAGTTTTCTAAACATCTAGGATCCAGATAACAAATCAATGACTCCTGCTATGACATGCATTAGCAGAAATCTTCAGTAATCGAAGTTAATATTTAGTGAGTTCTAACCATAGTTGGATAAGCTTCTGCCATATCCACAGAAATCTTTTAAAAGCGCAACTCAATTGGTTTCATACCCGCTGCTTAATGGTGAAAGTGGAATTAGTGCAGATATCACACACAGTTCAATCGCAACATTATTCAATACAATAAACCCTAGTGTCATGCGCAATTTATTGCGAAAACAATTACTGAAGTGTAGCTAAATTGTGATGATCAATGAACCAGTAATGAAAACATGAACTGTCGCTTCATTGATGCTTATATCTAACGAGTAATGATCAAATTTTCTTCCCAAATGTTTGCCGAAATGAGTTCCAAGACATTCCATTACACGGCGTGAAACGATCGTTTTTCAGCAGCACAGAGATTACAATTCCGAGTAACATCCTTATGATCACACATCCTCGATCACTTGCTGCTTCAAACGCTGTAGACAACGAATTAAATTTCTCTTTTAATACCAGATTATTATACTCGTCCAATTCGCAATGCTGAATTCAGTCGCAAAAAGATTCTTCTCAACGTCTTCCCGTCGTTTGCAGCTGACCGTCGCCCAAGCCACGATAGACAAAGGTCACCACGAATGGAGTCCCGACACGCGTCCCGTATACATGGACGTCCAAGCCACTTCTCCCCTTGATCCCAGAGTACTGGACAGGATGCTTCCGTATCTGGTCAGCTATTACGGAAACCCGCACAGCAGAACCCACGCGTACGGATGGCAGGCTGAAGACTCTGTCGAGTTAGCGAGAGCGGAAGTCGCCAATCTAATTAACGCAGATCCGAGAGAGATAATATTCACAAGCGGAGCTACCGAGTCGAATAACTTGGCGATAAAAGGGGTCGGGCGTTTTTACAAAAACAAAAAAAATCATGTCATCACTTCACAAATCGAGCATAAATGCGTCCTAGACTCATGCCGTGCTTTAACCAACGAAGGGTTGGACGTTACCTATTTACCGGTTCAAGAAAACGGAATGATCGACTTGAAAGTTCTAGAATCCGCGTTCCGGCCTGAGACGTCCCTCCTTTCGGTGATGTTTGTAAATAACGAAATCGGCGTCGTGCAGCAAATGAAGGAAATCGGCGAAATGTGTCGTGAGCGCAAAGTGTTTTTCCACACGGACGCGGCGCAAGCGGTCGGCAAAATTCCTGTTGACGTTAACGACATGAAAATTGACTTGATGTCGATCAGCGGTCATAAAATCTACGGCCCCAAAGGCGTGGGCGCTTTATACGTGCGCCGAAGACCGCGTGTCAGATTGGAAGCTTTGCAAAGTGGCGGTGGACAAGAAAGGGGGTTACGCAGTGGTACGGTACCGACGCCTTTAATCGTCGGGCTCGGGGCGGCGTGCAGTTTGTCACAACAAGAAATGGAGTATGATGCTGAACGTATCGGTGCGTTATCGGATAAATTATACAGATTAATAACGGATAAATTAACGCATGTTATCAGGAACGGGGACACACACCACACCTATTCAGGGTGTTTGAACTTATCTTTTGCTTTTGTCGAAGGGGAGAGTTTACTGATGGCGCTAAAAGACATAGCGCTGTCGTCCGGTAGCGCTTGTACCTCCGCGTCTCTCGAACCTAGCTACGTTCTCAGAGCTATCGGCACTGATGACGATTTGGCGCATTCCTCGATACGGTTTGGAATCGGTAGGTTCACGACCGATGCAGAGGTAGAGTATATCGCTGAGCAAGTCATCACGCATGTGGAACGATTGAGGGAACTCAGCCCGCTGTGGGAGATGGCGCAAGAAGGTATCGATTTGAAGAGTATCGAATGGACTCAGCACTGAACTCGGTTTCGAACAAGACGCAAATCAGTACAGTTCCTTGGTGTTTTCAGTGTATTTATGACGATGTGGACAAGAATCTGTCACTCAATGGACTTCCTGTTACTCGAACTCTACTACAATCCTAGTTCATTCCCGACATTTGGAGTGATCGTAAGACCCAGGGTTATAGCGGGGTATAACATCCCTCTCTGAGATTGGTTATGCCTCTCCCCATCCCTTCAATCGAAATCAAAATTGATCTGTATAACAACAGAGGGCCATGCTTCACTTTCAACTACTTGTGTGCCTTTAGCTCTCGAACAAGTAATCCTATAAATTTGAATGACTGTATATTTTCTGAGATGATGCCCCTATCACATATGGTATGGCAATATGGCATGGTAATGTTGAAATACGCTCACTCTATTGGGAGAACTTTTTCAATACTTTTGTTCGATTTTGTTGGAGTAGGACTGTCAGAATGTCGGAAATGGGATAATTTGTAAAAAAATTGACCAGTTTGTACAGTATTGACTGTTAGCCTACAGGCTTTGGTATATTTTCTTCACAAATAGTGCCTATGCCAACATCTCTCTGAAAGAGTAGTGTCTTTGTGGTTTGTTTGTGTTTGATACTGGTTTTCATGAAAAAATTCAGTCTGAAATCACAGGATAGGCCTAGTCATCCGTATGTGCACGAGCACCACAATTATTATAAATATTTGTATATTTCATTCTGTCCAGGGATATAAATATCTTTGTTAGGCTTGGTGCCCTGTTTTCAAGCCGTGTAATTGTGTTGTCCAATACGTTTCCATGCTATTCTTTCATTTCGATCGGTAACTCGCATGAATTTTCCGATTGTAAATCGTATTTGTAATATCTTACAGATTAATTTCCCTAATTTCTATATTTACTTTTGTTTTCCGTTTTCGTTGACAATCAAAAGCCATCACAGAAAGGCGTAAAGTTCGCCTGTACTCAAAGGGTATCGCTGCAACATGGACTATCATCCCACGGTCTATCTCAACAAGCTGCAAACTCACGGGAGAAAGAAGCAATCCGTGGTATATCGCAGGTGTGATATGGAAAAATCAACATTCGAAACCTCGTTCATTTATGCGTTCATTTTTAAGGGAGCGTTTCGACTTGTTTGATTCACTGTACTATCAAAATCTCGCCGCACATTATGGATGCGTCAACGCATTGGAGTTCTCGAATATTGCGGGGCATTATCTTGCTTCAGGTATTTACGATTGAGAGTTATCTGCTCGTGTTCATTTGCGGTTATTGCTTTTGAGCAGTGATGGTCTGTAGCCGAGCACTTGTAACTTTGAAGTGGATTTTGCCTATCTGCACTTCATACTAAAGTTGTCATTTTCAGGGTTGTAATGACTCGAGTCATTTTTTTCAAAATGCGGGTATGACTCTACTCGTCTCAAGTCAATCTGTGTATTGACTGGACTTGGACTCGAGTCATTTTGCATGACTCGAACCAAGTCATATGACTTGAGACTCAGACGGCCAAGGCTAACATTTCATTGTAATTTCGTAGAATAGTAAAGTAACCAGTAACCACACTATTGGGATTTCGTCAATTGGTAAACTGGTACTTGAAAATGCGACCAGAAACTGCTAAAAGTGGAGAAAATTGGTATATTATAAATGCGAACCATTCAGATCTCCAAACAGTTATAAATAGACAAGACTTTACTGGAAACTGAGCAGTAGGGTTGTCCATAATTTGGAAAATCTCAAAAAAGATGTGTATCCATGTCTCATTCTGTAGATTATTCATAAAAAATGTAAATGAACCTGCAATAAGCTCATAGGAAAGTCGTTAACATTTGTCTAAATGCATTTGAAAGTAGCACAATGACTTGGACTCGAATCATAATACCATGACTCGGACTCGACGCTCTGCCCGCTGACTTGGACTCGGATATGATTCGATGGTGAATTGAAAATGACTCGACTTGACTCGAGTCAAAACTATAAAAGTGAGATTGACATGTGACTCGGAGCCTTGTGACTTGGTTACAACCCTGGTTATTTTCTAAGAGTACTTTGGCTTAAAAAACTTTACTAACTTTTTGCACTTATGATTTTGTGGTATGGAGAGTAGATTTACATCACTTTATGAGTGAGTAAAAATAGCCCATTCATTTGTCTTGTTATGGTGAATAAATTTATCTGATGTGAAATACCATGACATGAAGGCGCATGTCGCATATATCTCAAATAGGGGCATTTATTTAGCTATTTCCTCTTGCGCAGGCGGGGATGATAAGCGTGTCTTACTTTGGAACATCAATCATGCGATACAGAAACCAACGTACCAACCGGTCCAAATGAAAGCGACTCACCTTTCCAATATATTCTGCTTGGCTTTTAGCAGGAGCGATGACCGATTGATGTCATCAGGTATGTAGACCTGTTCATTTCCGGGCACATTCTCTTTATGTTATATCTATTTATGACTTTTGAAGGTAACGACGGTCAAATTATCGTGCACGATCTTGGTACCAACATGCTAGCCGATGTTTTTGTTTGTGACGCGTCGGTCTATGGGCTGTCGGCAAATCCTGTGAACGAATATCAGATCGCAGCCGCGTGTGAGGACGGCACCATTCATATTTTGGACACAAGGTGGGTTTCAATTCGCTACTATTGTACTATCAGAAGTAGAGTGCGACCGGTGACCGAATTTTGAGACGATATGACTTTGTTGATATCATATTATTTTTGCCAATATTTCCTACAGGGTTGGTTCGGTTATGTTCACAATAAGAACAGTTTTGTTCAAAATAGGAACAGTCTTGTGTTCACATTAAGAACAGTCATGTTCACAATAAGAACAGTCGTAATATTCACAATAGCGTCAGTCGCAGCACCAACATATCTCAGACACGATGTCAGAGTGGCAACACAGTCTTACTGTGAACATGAGACTGTTCTTATTTTGAAAAAAAGACCGTTCTTATTGTGAACATAATCGAACCAACCCTCCTCAATATTTCTACCGTATCCGGCACTAACAAATGAAATACGGAATATTTATATGATTCGTTTATGTAGGCCTACTATGAAACTCCAGCCGAGTGCACGTAAGTGATGAACCGGTGATGCTAGTTATAGATTACCAAGTACCATAATGATGTATGGCTTCAGAATAGTGCTGAGTATGAGACTACAGATCAATTTGTTTGGACTGTTTTGCCGTTTTACGGCATTGAGGGATGCAAATCTACAGCTGCAAATATAGATATTCTGCCTGCGAAGCATTCTTGAGCTATCCGGCTACCATATTACAATATCCTTAATTATAATATTTTGATTATAGAGCTCCTTACCATAGCTACTGCTGTGGCGATGAAACTGGGAGGTACACTACTGGTATTAAACCTCCATATCCATGGGCCTGGATAGCGGGCTTCATTCAGTTACGTGTTGCATTACCAGGTTACCAAAAGCGGATGGCATATGCCTGGCCAAGAGATACACGGCGTTTCATAGCGTCACTTTCAGCCCAGTTGATCATCATCTGATTGCTACCGCACATTCCTGGGACGGGATGGCGCTCTGGGATATCAGGAGCCCAAAAAAGTATGGAAATGTCTGTTTACTCGTGTTTGATAACGGCCATTCCGGCTCAGTATGTACTTTTTGTCCTGGCCTCTTACTTTCACGTCTATTTTATGAGGATATCTTATTTGTGTGTGAATTAAATGGTAGAATCGACATTCGGCATAATTGGTTAAAATGGTTACGTATCCTTGTCGCAGAGAGGTTCTGCATTACGGGGAGAAGCGTTCGAAACAGCGTGCAATGAGCGCTCGTTTCAACAAGACAGGGAATCAACTTCTTCTGCTCAGACGGCGCCAACCGATGGCACTCTTCAATATCAATGAAAGTGTGAGTCTTAACTTCATTCTGTCGAATACTGCCTTGTGATGTCGGCTGGCTTGGGGTAAATTCAGTCCAATCCAGGCAATGCTTAGATTTTGATCGTCGACGGTGAAGTGCTTGTGTCTCACACTTGTATCCTGTCCAAGACGTGGTGATGAATTGGAATCCAAGTTTTCAACTTGATGACAGTATTCTTTAAATGTTGTTGCAAATTTTATAAATACGCAGAATTAGTCAGTACTTTTACTAGTGTGTAAGTAAGCCTTTCCTACTAGCACTGCTTACTTGAGAGATTGTGTTTTTGACTAGTTCCATTTCTTACTCTTGCATTTTGATTTTTTGCAAGTAGAAATTTGTTTTTCATAAGTTTGCAAAGTTGTGTCCATGAATTAAATTGTCATGAAAGCCATGTGAAATAGTGACTCTATCCTATATATTTTTGAAGACAGTACCTATTTGTAGTGTCATTTATCAATTGCGTTTGTCGCGATGATGCATCTTACTAAGACCACCTCTCTAAAGACCTGAACACCGTTTCAGGAAAGCGTTTTTGAGTTCGATTCCGAAGGCTACTGTAACGCGTGCACCATGAAAAGCTGCTGCTTCGCCGGCGATAAAGACCAGGTATCATTCCGTGTTCCTCCTGTGTAGATTTTTTTATCCGCTCATGCTCTCTTTCTGTTTAGTACATTGTGTCGGGATCCGACGATTTCGGCGTTTACGTATGGAAGATTCCGGAAGACGGCCTGCAGAATAAGCTCATTGGGCAGCCTTCGAAACTACTGCACGGGCATCGGTCGATTGTGAATCAGGTAGGGCCCAGTTTTTGCCTTGATTTTCGGAAATTGCTAACTGTGAAAGTCTCCGAGTCTGTGTTCGTGTCTGAAAATGTTTGATTGCTGGATTGGGCTGGAAAGTGGACATGTCGCTATGAATAAAATATGCAGGGGCAAATTCTACCCTTTTGAATTAGTGTTTTTTTCTATTTTTGTTCAATGCACAGTCTGCTAAGTATCTGCTATCTGCTCACACATTAAAATGCCGACCTAATATGTGATTAGTTGCTTTTATAAAAATGTTTTCAAATGATTCAGACTATTTATCCTTCATTCCTCGATCAAACCAGTCGCTATCGTTTAGGTGAGATTCAACCCACTAACGAACATGCTGGTCTCTTGCGGCGTGGAGAAAATGATCAAGCTCTGGTGCACGGAACGTCTGCCGCACAGTCACGACGACACAAAAGGCCGTACTGAAGTACCCAGGAAGAGATACTCCCATACCGAATACATTGAATTGATTCTCGAGAGGTGAATAATTTGTGATTCTTGCCTTCCGTTTTTTATTTTTCGATACGGCAGAGTGACATGTCTTTTTATGCGACTGCGATATGATTGAATATTCTGATTTTAAAGATGAAAATTACGGGGCCTATTTCGATCAGTTGTCTTGACAATCTCATTCGTAAAATGGTGCTTCTTCTTTATGAAATCCAAAATGAAAAAAGTTGGTAGCTTTCGGGAATGGTCAACTTTGGCAAGGAGAATTAGAAATGACGTTCTAGACTTCAGGTGACGTTGATGTCACATAGTACCAGTAGAAGTTTGTATTGAATACCTAGTCGCTGGGGTGAGTAGTCAAAGCCTACTCAAAAGTACCCCTAAAAGGTATAAACGCTTCGTTACCAACTACACCTTTGCTTTCCAGCTCGAGTATGGCTCATGACTACCACACCGAGAACACGGAGGAGGATCCGAAGATGTTGGCGTTCTTCGACAGCCTGCTGCAGCACGAGAACGAGGAGACGGGCTCCGAAGATTCGGACGACGATTCTGGCGAGTCAGACGCGAGGTTAGCGATATTGGTGCTCGCATAGTTCTAGTTACAGTTACAAATTATGAGTAGTTGTAATTGCGAATTTTTAAAAGTGAGTACCGTAGTTATAGTTGCGAATTTTGAAGAGTGAGTAGTTGTAGTTCTAGTTCCAGATCTAGATGCAGATTTTTTGTGGTGACGTTGGAAGAACATCGAATCTTTTGCAGGAACGCATTAACCAGCATGTCCCTAGATTTATCAGAACATGTGCATCACGCTCTGTGAAAAGCTTAAGCTTGATGCTGAGCGCTCAAAGGCCATAAACTCTGCCATCGGCAAACACCTGTTGGATAATCCCGCCTGCGCGAAAAATTATCGAGACGACAGTTTTCGCGTCATCTGGAGGGGCCGCTCACACTTTCATTTGTGTGCCTTGGAGTAGACCTTTATCAAAATACATCAGCCCAAGCTTTGTTAACAAAAGGAGTTTGCGTACCATCTTAAAATGGTACATTGAACGCTCTCATATTTGAGATCTCATTTCATGCTGGTGACGACATATTTCGAGATACGATTGTCGATATACAATGTTCTTTCCAATTCTCTACTAGTTGCTGACGATTACCCCCAGTGACGAGTCACAGCCAAAAATGTTCGGGTTCATTTCAATATGAATTATTTAATTGGATTTTGAAAACTGAGTAATTTTAGTTGCGGTAGTTCTAGTTTCATTGCTAGTTGCTGATTTTGAAAAGTGAGTAGTTCTAGTTGCGCACAGGGTTGTAACCAGTCCCAAGTCAATCTCACTTTTACAGTTTGACTCGAGTCTAGTCGATGCATTTTCAATTCACCATTGAGTCAAGTCAAAGTCAGACAGTGCCACGCATTCATAATATTGTAAATTTCCTCATTCTTAACAGATTCTGTCCCTATTTATCCAGTGCCAGTACTGATAGGTGAAATACGAATAATGCGATAACTTCACTATTCTCCAAGTTGCAAGGAATGCCTGTCTTGGTCGTCCTAATCACAACACACAACACAAATTGACTCGAGCATTACTCAGCATTACTGGTTGTGCATTTTGAAAATCCAGTAGCTTGTACAAGTCTGGTGTCACGGTAAGCACTCACCGTCTCGAATTTTATCGTGTAGCCATCGACCATTTCTGGCCGTCGCATCCGAGGAAGTGTCGTTGTCGGGATCCAGCGCAGACGATGCCGACACCAGCGTGATACGGGACACTTTTCTACGGCCGCTCGAAGCCAGAGGTCAGGGATCGGAAGTAAACGGTAATTAGATAATATTTTATGGTTGGTGTGGAAGAGGACGATGAAAAATGACTTGGGGAGCGATTGGTCCATGACTACCAGAGGTGGCCGGTAGTAATTCATTTTCTTTATTTAAACGGCAGTACTTGGTAGTTGGACATCTCCTTGCTGCTGTCCTAAGTCTCTTATCTCTCTTGCAGTTATACCGGATGAAACTAAAAATCGCTTGAAAAAGCTCAGGGCCACTGTGAAAGAAGACAACAAAGTGGGTATATCGTATTCCACGCAAGACTCGCTGCCAGCAACTCAAGACCAACCTAAAAAGCTATTCTGCACGCCAAAAACAAAGCGCCGTAAGAAGGACTTCTCCAAAGCGGAACTATGCGGCAGCTCAGATTCGGACGACAACTCAACCGCGTCCAACACGAGACAGCGTAACGCTCGGCGCAGACCGAGACGGGGGACCCGCAATCGATTCCACTGTTCTGACGATTCCGAGCCTTCCACGAGCGGCTTGAATTCGAAATCGGACTCGGCCGACATAAGTTTTGTTAAAAAGCAACCGCCGTCGACGTAGTCGAGGAGGAATTGGACGCGTTTGAGTTCTTTTTGTACGTTGAAAATGAGATGACAGAAACATCTTTTTTTGTTTGTTAGTGATACTGCCTTGCACTTGATACTGCTGATTACATATTCTAATAAACGTTACTGTTATTTCTCTTGCTTTATATATTTGTTTGTGTTTGATGCTTTGGGGCATTGTCTCGGCCCATCAGACCTGTAAGCTCAGAGTAATGCAACTTACCTAGACATTGCGTGAAAGTGGTGAGGGTTGTTCTGCTTCCGTTCAGTATTAGCAAGATTATTAGATCAAAAGATTGCAATACTTCTCTACCGCACTGCACTGATGTAGCAGCGTCATACACTTATATTTCTCATAAATTAGCGATGTTACTATCACACGCTCTTATCAGAGAGAGAGATGATATTCTTTTTCGCCTGCACCATCAAGATGCTTTGACGACGGAGTTGCGATACGGCCCCATGAGGTCATCTAGTCTGCGCCCCCGTTTTTTTTTCTCCTCCATGCTATCCGTG
>ATSW01081284.1:0-10142 GCA_000444245.1 Botryllus schlosseri
GGCTCATACCATCTGGTTCGATCGACTGGCAATACGGGTACGTTTATTGTATTTGGTTTTGTGTTATTGCTTTCTGTGACTAGTAAATCAACTGAGATTGCGGTGGAGATCTTTGGTCACATAAAACTTGGTACTGCACCAAGTTATTAACTTTACCGTGAATGTATTATGTGACGTTACGGGTCACAACACTAAAACGTATGGTCATTTATGAAAAGATGAAGACATCTTCTGAAGATTTAATATTGTTGCGCCCAAATACAAATATATCTGGTTAATCATTTTGATCAAAAAGCTTTAAAGAATCTTTAATGTTCGAAGGGCTCTCTAAAATGATACAGTATAGCCTACCTCTTTCATCAATTTCGACACTCTGTGCGCTGCGGGATAAGATGCCTAGTTCAAAACATTTTTTGGGAAATAACCAGTTCTAGCGCGACGGGAACTTCGTGATTTGACAGATCTTGGCGAATAATGATTTGTAATTAGAACTCAGGGATGTATAGAACTGTTGTTTTACTATGTAATAATATGTCCAAACCGAAACATCTACTACAACGCCATTATTCTTCAGCGCCCCCCCCCCCATACTGCCCATTCAGAATCTAATTCGTCCCTTGATGGACGCTGCCGCCCATAGGTTAGGAAACAATGCTTTACATGAACGGACTATTCAATGCTCCAACTGTAAATCCGAGTGAAATACAAGCTAGATTTAGGAATTATACTGTCCAGCTACTGGGAATCAGCAAAAGTTAGCTGCAACACAGTTTCCAAACACTTCCGGAATTTTGCCAACGACGGACTCTCAGGAGTCCGAGTCGGAGTCACAATTTCTAATCGTAATCGTACACGATTCTTATTTATGTGCGGACCTGTTACTCAGTTTGAGTAGATCAAATTACGTTACAAAGCCTCAAAGATAGGGTGACCATATTTTGAAAATCTGAAAAGAGGACACCTTTTCAAAATTTTCCGACTTGCAATACTAGAGGAAAATCCTGAAAAAAGGGTAAATTTTATGCACTTCGAGGTCGTTTGACTAAAAAAAGGTCAATTTTCCGGTTCAGTTCCCGCAATGGCTGCCGGAGCGTTACTTCATTGCTGATTTCCCGTATCTCATTCGTATTTTGACCTATGTTTAACCAAAATTTCAAAAAAGAGGGCATTTGGGCGTTCTCCGTGGACACTTTAAAAGAAAGTGGAAAAAGAGGACAAATCCTCTTAAAAGAGGACGTATGGTAACCCTACTCAAGGATACGAAATGTTGCTTGAGTCTTTCTTCACTCATTTCAAGTTCCATTTGTATTTTTAAATACACCCCGTGGTAATTGTTGTTCTAATATTGTTATATGGTCGACAACCGACCTTATTTAGTGGCGTTGCAATAGGTGAACATACCACCAGTATGTGAAAATGGGAGGAAAGAAAGCTTGGTATTCTGATGAGGTACGGGTGGTCATGGGAGAAACACCTCAAAGCGTGTTTTCCCTTGTAGAACCTTTGGAGGTGCATGTATAGTTGTGCACCTTTTTCAGTTACAGTAGGTGGGTGTGGGAAAGGGTTTGAATGATTTTCATAATTCAGGAATAGTTGGGAGTCATATTTTCGGCAGAATATCCCGGCTACCGATTACTTGGTAATTTTCAAGCACAGCTCGACAGATGTAGACCGAGTAAAAGTTTCGATTAGGAACCGGAGTCACAATTCCGTTCATGTACAGTCGTACGAAAGAGTCACTCCAGCAAATATTGGTCTGGGTACTGGGTAGTCGGGAGTAGTCGGAGTATAAGTGGCAATTTCTATTCTTACGACTGTCGGGGGGGGGGGACATAAAAATATGTTAAACTCTTCAGTACTGTTTCCTTTAAGCACAGTTTCTGCGCACATAGAATCTAAGCTGCGCACAAAAAAAGCCGAAATGATGACCTTTTTATAGTCAACACCACTGAATCAACGGGGAAAGTGGGTAATTCCGCAGTCCAATTCCCGTGATGACATTTTTTGTGTTTCTAGTCACGACGCACTGTTGTCCAAGGGACCGAGCGTTGAGTTGGTGAGTGCGCGCAGACTCGTGAAAAATTAGTGGGAGGATTGCTCTTCAGACCTGGTCACCAGACATGTGTAAACGCCTTGTGCTCTTTTGGGAAACCAACTAGCACTCTTACCGGCAATGTGTCGATCCGTCGCAAAAGTTACCGAGGTAAAGACAGTCACTTTCGCTTCTTGCGTCACTGCATTCAAATCGTAAACTTTTACATATCCATCCTGATGAAATAATACAATGTATGGTACCGTGATTGATACAAGGTTCTTCAATCAGAGGTGGTCTGCAGTGAAGTAGGGCTATACTTCTATTTTGGAGCACTGCGTGTTATCTACTCGCAATACTAACTCAAGTAAGTAATCTTTAGATCAGGGGTCTCAAACTCAAATTGCGTCGCGGGCCGGACACCAGCCAGCATATCGCTCACGGGTGAGACCAGTCAAACGATTCAAAAATGTCACCGCGTGCCCTTGCATTTCATTTGAATATACTTGATCATCAAGCATATATACAAGGATCATATTGGTGTTTTACCTTAGCAAATCGCAACTCTTTTATGCGCGAACGACTGAATTGGCAAATACGATAATTGTTCGTTGGAACACAGTGAACAGTCTTTAAAATAATGGCGCTGAAGACGATATAAGTTCGCATATTTCTATGCTCCCTATGCGTTAGTCGTATTCTGGCGTTAGTCCTGCGTGCGCATTATGATGAATACACGGTGTTTCACCGAAAACGCTGGCGTTAGAATTGGTTCATTATTGACAAATCGCCAGTCGGGTTTCTCTCAAGTCCGGTGACCGATTGGTTCGGAAGTGACACAGCAGTGCGACCATAGCTGTTTGAATTATATATTTGTGTCAAGGATGCATTTTTCATGTGTACCGCACATAACGTTTCCGCGTTGACGTTTTCGATTCTGAGAATAGGTACTTTTTGGTCTACCTTTCCATAAAACTCTGAACTCGGTGTGTACTGCACTTTTTGCCTTCACGAAATTGGGTGTCGGTGTTACAGACTCGACTGGCCACGAGAGCGATACCACAACGCCGTAACATAATGCGGTGGTTGTAACGTGGCCTATGAACATAAATATGCTGGACATTTGCTGTCTTGAAGGGATGTTTATTGGAGGTATTTCCTGGCTACGAATGTGCTGAATAAGATAAGATTTTTTCAATCAACTCATAATTGCTTCGCAGGCCCGATGGAATCGTCTGGCGAGCTTGATGCGGCCGTGATCCATATGACTGACATCGCTGTTTCATAATCACCTATATATTCATATATAATATATATATACACACTAATAAAAGTCAAATACATGCCTTTCCGGGGTTAGATCTTTTCAAGTTTGAATGTAGTGTTCGGGTCGATATACATCTCATTACATGAGTAACATCGCTATGACAACCAGCGTTATGACCTCTACATCAAGGTAACATAGTATAATTTCAATAATGTTCCAATTTGGCCCGCCATGGTAGTCATTTTCTGAGTTTGTAACAATGAAGGATATCGCAATTACGAAATCTGTAACTACTTCTTTAAAATATTTACTTGATTTACTACTCATGAATTTGCTTGATTATTATCATACGTTTCGTTTTATACTTGTACGTTATGGTCTTCACAATTGACCGACTTTAAGTCTGTTTCCCATGTCGTATAGCTTGAATGTGCATTTTAACTACTTTTTCCGTAAGTCATCCCGTACATCTGTTTGTTTGTGGTATTGATGGTGTTTGTGGTGTCCATGGTGTTTGTCGACTACGATGGCCATTTACACCGGGTCAATTTTCTTCATTTATATTCCGTAACTGCCGACTTGTTGCACGGCTCAAATCTAGGCATTTAATAAGACACCGCTTGTACGGATGAGATGGCGAGGATGGGCCTAGATCAGGGGTGGCCAACCTTTTTAGCCAAAGGGCCACATTTGGTTGACGGACTATTGCGCGGGCCACTAGCCGCGGCAAGCGCGAAAATATTTCGAAGTTCATAGGTCAATAATATTGTCACTTGACTATATTGCGGGCCTGCTGCGGCGCCTGGACATATCGATATCGAAAGCTTCTACCAACATGCATCAATCATTTTGTGCCTAGGTTTTATAGTCGACGGTCTTTCTGCGAGTGCAAACGAAAGGTCGAATATGTTGAACGACACTTTGTCTCGTAATTGCGAGTATGGTTAGACTCAATCTGATACATTAGGCGTTCTTTCATTTTCAAATAAGGGTAACAATATTAAAAGCAAGAAATTGAGTGACAACATGTTGCGCGAAGCGTGTAGAAAATTTCTACCTTTGATAAATATATCGCAAATGATTGTGCTTTATTGTAGTGTACGAAGATCTACCAAAATGTGACTGGCTCATTGATCTGCCAATGCGTCGAAACTGATATTTTAGTCATCACATCTCAAGTGTTGCGGCCAGACTAATCAAATTTTTGGTCGGCCTTGCAAGTTCAAAATTTGTGCAATTCATTTTTGATAATATTACTTATTTCGGAAATTACCTCGCGGGCCACGGGTTGGCCGGCCCTGGCCTAGATAAACCTCCAACACTTGGGTAGGAATTCTGGAGTCGACCTCGGTCGGACTTGAACCCTTAACCCATTGGTGCTGCAGCTGTGGATTATACCACCATGCTTCTGTATACATGTGCAATGTGCATGCTTAGCTGGAAGAATGTCGGCCGAAAATGGGGGATTCCCCTGAAATTTGAGTGCCGCGATTAAATCTAGCTTACCAAAATGGAATAAATAGCAGGGTTTATGCAGCTCGCTCTTATGGCTTGGGGTGAGGTAAAACCACACTATCGATATTATTTTGAGTTCAGGACACCATTTTCATATGGCACACTTCCTTAGAAATCCTCAAAACTACCACTTGCATAGCAACATGAGTTTTTGAAAACGAACAGCATAACGCAGAAATGGATCACGAAACGAAACAACATAACAAAGAAATGGATTTATTTTACCAAATTCCAATACCAATCAGATTCAAGGGTTGATTTTACTAAATTTTGAAGTCTTTGCCGGAGATCCTCCTGTTTCCAGGGCTTCTAAGGGCCAGGCTTCCTGCATTCTGTGGTCTGGTATCTATATAGCGTGGTCGATACTTAATTTTATCGTACGTTCTGCTTCATTTTTAACTTCTTCACCATTATTCACGAATTTCTGAGCACTCATGAAATGCGGATACCGATGCCATTCTGAGAATGGAAGTCTCATCCAACGGTGTTCTACCACCATAACATCAATGTGAACCAAGATTCAGTCTCAAGAATATCAACCATCAAAAACCTGGCCTATATCTCTGCCGTTGACTTGGTTTAAAGTGGCTATCAGAGTAGCGAATTTAGATGGATTATCGGATAAAAATTGTGCACTTTCAAAATCACTGCTATAGAGATTCTCAGATGCTTGTGAAGATATAGATGAGTTTTCTGTAAGTATACTTGGCCACTTGGTGCTGCAGTGCACGTCTCTAGCAGTCATATTCAATCTTTTTCTTGTTGTCCGAGTATAACTAACAATTCTCCATCTTCGACACCAATCGTTCCTGATCTGTGACCCAATGATCATGGTAGAATTCTATGCTTTGAAATTTCTTTATCACCTGTAAGCATTGTGTTTGCTTCCACTGTCGCATATCAAGGATATGTGGCAACATCACAAAGTGAATTTTTAGCTGTACTGTACAAGCTATGGGAGATAGGAAATGAACTCCTGGAGCGATTTCAAAAATTGATTCAACAATGTTCATTTGAGACGATTAAAAAACTATAAGACATAGTCTCCTATCATGATTAGATAGGTCCCAGAAGAGGAACGATTGGCGGCAAAGAAAAAATGATAAAAGTTAAAAGAAGACTACAAGAATAAGATTGAATATATCTAGAAGACAGCCTCCACTCGCATGAAGTAACGAAGGTGAACTTACAGCTATAGTTCATCTATATATTATTCGCAGGCAGCTGACACTCCCCGCAACAGTGGTTTCTAATTTGCACAAGATGCACAATCTTCATCTGAACGTTCAGCTAACTTTGTTACTCTGAAAGCTCCTGCAAACCTATTCAACGACAGAAACATGTGTAATATTTTTGATTGTTCATTTGATTGGGACAGAATCGTGGTTCATATTGTTGCTGCAACTGTAAAACACCATCAGGTTGAGTCTTCCAGTGTCGGAATTTCATAGTGATCCGCGCTTCATGATTGCTCGGGAATTCGTGAATATAGTGGTCAAGTAACGGCAACAGCGCGTATGATAACATTACATTCCGGCCACGCTATGTACAATTGTACATACAGACGACAGAAAAAAACAGGCCAGTCTCTTACAAGCCGTGGAAGATCACAGGCAAAGATTTCAGAATTTTGAGAAATCAACCCATTCGCGCACCTGATAGGTGTTGCATTTATGTCCGATTAATCCATTTCCTTGTTAGGTTGTTTCCTTTCGATATCAATTTCCCTGTTCTGTTCTTACGTTACATTGAATATTGATATATTTACAATGTCGCTGTGCGATTGGACGGTACATTTACAGTTATATTCTTTTACATGGTGAATCGTGAAAAATGATGCTATGTTTCAGGTATATCAATGCCATATCAAAATGGTGCCCTGAATTCAGAATAACATCTATAGTGTGGTTTCGCATCACCCCAAACCACAACAGCTGCTTAAACCCTGACATATATGGCATTTTAGTGGGCTGGGTAAAATGACGGTGCTCAGATTTTAGGGGAATTCCCCCTTTTCAGCCGACATTCTTCCAGCTTAACATGCCCATTGCCCACAGATGCTAGGGATGAGTTACAAGATGTTTTAAGGCAGGGCTGGCCAACCTTTTTGGCCAAAGGGCCACATTCGATTGACGAACTATTACGCGGGCCACTAGCCGCGCCAAGCGCGAAAATTTTTCGAAGTTCATACGTCAATAATATTGTCACTTGACTATATTGCGGGCCTGCTGTATATCGCTGGGCGCAGTTTGCAAGGACTGGACTATTCATCGCTTGGACCTATCGATATCGAAAGCTTCGACCAACAATCCAACATGCATCAATCATTTTGTGCCTAGGTTTCATCGTCGACGGTCTTTCTGCTAACGCTAGCGCAAACGCAAGGTCGCATATGTTAAACAACACTTTGTCTCGTAATCGCGAATTTAATTAGACTCAATCTGATTCATTAGGCGTTCTTTCATTTTCACAGAGGGGTAACAATATTTAAAGCAAGAAACCGAGTTACAACATATTGCGCGAAACGTGAAGAAAATTTTTACTTTTGTTTAATCCAACTCAAATTATTCTACTTTATTGTAGTGTACGAAGATATACCAAAATGTCACTGACTCTTGGACCTGCCAATGCGTCACAACTGATATTTTGGCATCACATCTCAAGTGTTGCGGCAAGAATAATCAAATTTTTGATTGGCCTTGCGAGTTCACAATCGGTGCAAAACATTTTGTATTGTATTACTAATTTCGGAACAGACCTCGCGGGCCACTCAGAACCTTCTCGCGGGCCACATGTGGCCCTTCGGGCCACGGGTTGGCCGGCCCTGTTTTAAGGTATAAGGCATGGCAAATGGACTGAAAGTCATGTCTTCTTGAAAGTCGGTCAATACTCAACAATCCTATTATACGTGCTTTGAAAATTGACACTACTACTTGAATCCATTACAACACTTCTACTTGGTTTATAGAAGTGTTACTATGGGCTATTGTACATTTAGGGCATTTACAACAGTAATAAAAAACTCTTTCTCTTTCTCTTTCTCTCTCTCTTTCTCTCTCAGATAGAACTGTAAGGAGCGCCTTATTCAAAAGCTGTATGCATCCGACAGCTATTATGAGCGCGAAGCCGAAAGAGCATATCGACGACCTCATCGAGTGGTACCGGCCGAATCCACGCTTTTTCTGAGTCCGTAGTGATGAACTTTCGCAAATATCACGGATGGTGCAAGATCCGGGGCATGCAATGTGCTGTACAATCGAACTAGAGATGCTGTGGTATTTCAAGCAATCACACGTTTACAATGATCTGACTCATTATCTATTCATTAAATGGTTAGCCCTGCAACTAGACCGTAAGGTTATCGTTGATATACGCAACTCTCCGCTGATTGTATTACCCGGACACAGAGCTATTACTACATCAATGTAATCGAATGCGATTACGATTAGTTCTGAAACGCTGGAATACAATTGCGACTATACCATTACTAAAAAATCCCGGTCACTCACGATTACATTCGTTCTGGCTTCTGGAACCTGAGCCTTGAAACCATATTCGAAGATAATGCAACAATCGCGATGATACTGCATTATCAGAGAATATACTGCAAAACTTTTGACGTCATTTTTTTATTACGTCATATCATAATCATTGTGCAACTTTTTCGCTGCGGATTATTCACGCGCACTCATTTTTGTTTCAGCTACGTGAGAATTGCGAAGTTGGGCGTATGAGAGTGACGAGAATTGATTGCGAAATTCTGCAATAGCGAATAGTGCATTCTTCTCGTAACGTATTCTGCGTAACATAAATAGCTAAAATCAATATCTTCTCACATACTGTTACTATAATAATCACTGTTATAAATAAAGCGAAATATCAGCTCGGTTATATTATCAACAGGGGTGTGCAGTGTATATCCTATACTGCTCACATGATAAATAACTGCTTCTCGCGACAATTAACGTGAAAGTTTTTAATAACGTAGTACAGTCCAAGCGGGTCCTAAATTAGCTTGGTCAGGTACGTCTGATCTAAGCTAGAGAGGGGTATGATAAGAACTGCAATGACGCTATAATCTCTTAAATATACAAATGCCGACTTTGCACATGAATATTTTATTAATAAATCTTGCCATCATCTTTTTGAATTCTTGATGAATTCGTGCGCTTTGCAACTACTAGAAATCCTTTATGCGGCCAGCTGTTTAAAGTTGTTAGACATATCTAGGTTTTCAAAAGGCTGTGCATCCCTGATGTGCACGACCAATATCACCACGATTATATACTACAATTTTAGAAATTTTCAAACTGCCTATAACAGGGGTGGCCAACCTTTTCGGTCAAATGGCCACGTGATATTTACGAACCATTGCGCGGACTACTCGAATGTTGATGACCGTTTTTAGTCGTCCGATAGGAGCGCACCGAATTAGGTGACGTTGGAAACAAGACTTATATTACTAAGATTTAAAATTGAGAACAGTAATATCAGAGAAACTGTGCATCATGTGCAACTGTGCAGTGTGAATTCATATCCTGGGAGCGCGAAATATTTTCAAAGGTTTTGAACGAATTCGATGAATGAATATATGTTACTTGCATATATTTGGGGTCGCTTCAGTATACTACTGGGCTCATCTGACAAGGACAGGATAATTCGGCGTTTAGACATAGCAATATCGACGGTTTCGGTGAACCTGAACATTCATCTATCATTTTGTGCAAAGGTTTCATCGCGAACGATCTCGAGCGCACAAGCGAAGTCGCATGTTCGGCGACATGTTATCTCCTAATTGCGATTATAGTTAGACTCACTTCGGCAAATTACGCGTATTTATAACTTTCAGGAGGGGGCTCCTATACTAAATGCCAGAAATCCTGTGACAATAAGTCATGCGAAGTACTGAGAAAAATTTCAAGTCAAATGAATCTGTTACGAAATATTCTACTTAATGGTCATATAAGAAGATGTGCGATAAATGTGGCTGGCCCCTGGTTAAGCCTGAGACGGAACTGATGTTTTAATCATCATCAAATTTCGCGGTCAGACTAATCAAATTTTGGTTGGCCTTGCAATTTTACTTGCTGTTATAACTAATTTCGAGAAATACCTCGCGGGAAACACAAAACCTTCTCGCAGGCCACATTTGGTCCGAGGGCCACGGGCTGGGCTCCGCTGTCCTATATCTATAAATAGACATCCATTGACCAGGGGCCGGCATCCTTTAGTGTGGAGGGTGCCAAATTGTCAAAAAAATGGCAAATTTTAACCAGCTTGCGTGCAAAACATTCAATTTAATAATATTTAACGTTTCCTGAGTCGGAG
>ATSW01081289.1:0-12472 GCA_000444245.1 Botryllus schlosseri
GGATATTGCAGTGAAATTCAAGGGTAGGCTATATTAGCTGTTCAACACCGGTGTCTCAGCGTGTAAATAGTGTATATGTAATTGTATATAGCTCTACCATGAAGCTCGGAGACAAAGAAAACAGTCGCATGTCTGTAGAGATGTGTAAAAATGATCGAGAATCCTAATAATTCAAATTTCGATCGCCAATGTCAACTTAACACAGTTTGATTATTGTTAGTTATAACTTGGCAATCTTACCAATGATCAATCATCTCTACCATGACATTGGAGCCAAACGTTGGCCCTCGAATTATATTCGGTCTGCGGTAGTGGATTGACTCTGGGGACATATCTCTCAGCGACGTGACAAAACCTTTCGGACTACGCATATCCTATCTGTAACGCAAGGTCACACGTTTCAAATCTAGTGGATGTTCATTGTTCATAGTGAAAATATTGCGTAGTTGTGGTGATATGTTGATAGAGGGTAAATAACGAGGTTGAAGACCACAAGTATGGTATTGGCATTTCCGAGAGAACAGTCATCAACTCTATACTGCGATCTACCGGTTGGACTATATAGCACAATTAGCACATAATTGAACCTCGCAACAAAAATCTTATAGGTGCTAGAAATTAGAGGATGTTATATTCTCAAACCAGGGGTTTAATTCGCATCTTCAACAAATCCAAATGCGGCAACGACTCAAATATATTCACAAACTGCATGCAATTTGAAAATAGTTGGAAATCGTAGACACCGGTCGAAATCCAGCCGAAATCCCGAATCCATTTTGAAACATATCCGAATCTGCGAGGTCCCATAAATCGTTTAAATCAGGGCCCTACTAGTGATTAGGTCACGATTTTCGATGTCACAATTGAACTAAATTTCAGTGAGACATTATAAGATCGAGTACGATTCAATAGCGTTGAAAAGAATTTCGACACAAGCCTCAATTTTACTATAATGGATAATCGCCGATCTAGATACAGATGTCAACGTCGTATAACATGCGATCCTTTAAATTGATTTCCTAGAATTATACGACACCCTGTAGCAATCCACGCCCACTACAAGGAGATTATAATTTTGTGTTTAACGACTGGTACATGCCCACACCACGGCCACGCGTAACTGATAGTTTACAGCAAACATCCCAACTTTACAAGTCACGGACGCAACTCGTTTGTCACCCCAATGAAATAAAACCACCACAACAAAGTCGATGTGTACTGTAAATGCGGGGATAGCAACCGCGACGGGCCTTGTTTTTCGGCTCATATTTGTTACCATAGTGCCGAGAAATGTTATTACCTGGCGTGAATGGCGTAAGAACGGTCTTCGATACAGTGGAACAAACGATGCATTCACGAGCGCTGTATCTATTTCACTGTCCTTTGTCGGTCCCCGAGCGCAGGGAATCAAATTGCAAGCTATAGTGATTCGCTGGGAATCGGGGTGTCAATATGGATACAAAGTTTACGTGTTATATAGTTCCTGCCGAATTTACAATCGAAAATATATAATTTGAATGAGAGAGGTGCTCTAATCCAATTGGACGGTATAGGTAAATTATCTATCTATGGTATAAATTGGTGATCCGAAGTAGCCATCGTTGGTACTCAATTAGAAGTAGAAGCAACTATTGTCAGACTAAGTAACAAATTAAGAATTATAAAACTGAAAACCTTTGAGTACAAGAAGTAGTCTAACACCATAACCAATAACCATATACTTGAGATTGCAGTGCAACTACCAAATCTACATACTCCAAGAAAATCGAAGTACCTCTTCACTGACCACCTCTGATGGTGCGTAGGTTTTCATCGCCGACCGTTTTCCATACTATTCGGCAAGATGAATTTGAATCGTCTAATGACGTCACATCCGTATTTGATACAATTCTATACCAGGTCGGTTGCGTTTCCATTAATGTGGCAAATATTTATCGCGTTAGATTTGGATGAGCACGACGAAATTGGTGAATTTATAAAAATATTATCCGGTCATTGGCGTGTTATAAAGATAACTGTTATGAATTCCATTTAGCGTGGATGTGTTACAGCTATAGCACATAAACCATAGCAAAATTCTTAAGTAATAAGGAAGTACTGGTTATGCGGTAAGTGGGCGTGGTCACACAAACGGAACTAAAACGTTCCCTAGTTGTAATATTCCGTAGATCGCCAGCCTGCAAATAACTGATTAAGATGCAATGGTGGCACTTATGCGACCTTTACTAAAATCAATTGCACGACATTGAAAAGTAGAATAATCCGGACAATAAAACCCCGAATATCCAGGTCGCTGGGATGTACCAGAAGGACGGACCTACGACTACGACCACACGAAGAAGCTCGTAAAATGTAAATCCAGACGAAACGAGATGTTATCTAAAATCTATTCGCAGCCTACGGTTATTATCTCAAATCGTCACCGACATATCATGGTGTTTCGATTTTAATACCGAATCGAATATGGCTTGAGGTTCACATGCAAAAACTTGCACATAATAAAAGAGAATGATCACGAATAGAAAGAAGTCGAAAAGAGAGTCACACTGGTAACATCGAAACTTAAAATATACGTCGATATCAACAAAATTAAAGATCATGGGAATCCGCCGCAAAGAGACATTGTTTTTCCTATAAAGTACCACAGCGTATGGTGAGATACTATGTTAGAAACACCGTATATGGACCCTGTATTCATATCAGACTATTACACTATATATATCCTTAGCGATCCTTTCGTTTCAACTGTACACATTCTTTGTATACATTTCTCAATTGAGTACACATATACTCAATTAATGATAACAAAACACCCAGTTAAAGCGATATACAAATCGATACGAATCATGCTATTGAAATTACCGTCGTGAAATTGCAGTTGACATATGCCGCTCTATAAGAGGGCTGGAAATTTGAGAGAGCCAAACGAAAAATGAATATCCCAGCGTTCATTCAGTTGAGTAATGACGAATTTCGTGCCGATAAGTGTTGGATTATGGGCATAGGCAAATATATATTTCCTATAATTATATTACAACTCTATATTATTGGCCAAGTCAATTTTCAATTTAACTATAGATTACTAACCTACGGAGTAGTAATCTATAATTTAACTCAATATTCAAAGCCTTTCCAATCAAATGACTTGCAAAGATATAGGATTAAAGTTGACAATTTCCCGCCATGGCTTAAATAACCCATCTCACCAGACAAGTTGCATATCCACTTAATAAAGCTGCCCTCTCCGCCATACACCAACTTCAGGTAAACTTGCCAACTGCCAAAACTCAACATCTATATGGGGATTGCAGATAGACGCCCAGGGGAGATTGCAATCTTGAAAAATCAATTTCCTCTGCTAAAATATGAATGACACGCGCGTATACTGCTGTTGCAGCGCGCGGTTTTTTCGGAAAGATCAATTTATACGTTGGGCCAGACGAGGCAACCAACGCCGTGGATAATGAAATTAGTTTGAGCCGATACTAAGATCGATGGCGACACGGATTTCGTCGAGTGCATCCGAGTTGAAACGTCACAACGGAACAACGAATAAATTCTTATGACGTCATATTTTGCGAAAGTATATTCAATACATGGAGTTATTATCAGATATATCTAGACTAGACTAGACTAGGAGTCTAAATAGCCCTGGTTATTATATAGGCCTACAGATACACACACACTCATATTGAGTGAAAGTGGACGTACATTATTGTCCTTAATGATTTTGCTGCACATACACCGACTCAAGATATGCATACAAACGATCTGTGCATATACTGCATGCATGTCATGATTGTGTGATGTGCGTATGCCGCTGGACAATTAAGGTGCAGTTATAGCCTTATAGGGCATTCTAAGTCTTGCACCACCCCTCCGCGCTATCCCGGTAATGTTGAGCGCCAAGTTTGGAAATCATGCATACCAGTGTTACAATCATACTAATTAACATGCTACAATACTCTGTACTGACCAAAACACGCAAAAAAACAGCCTGAGCTATCTAATAATCCACAAAAGCCCGAAGATATTTCATGATATACATTTTCAAACTCATATCATCTTATGTTACAGACAGGAATACCCCGATAGACCAACGAGATAACGCGTTCCCGCCAATACTACAGACGGCGGACACATTTCTAACATTTTACAGCCGCCGATTTCCAAGACAAAAACTGAATAAAACATGCGTCGTGATTCAATATCACATGCAACACACCGTATCACCGTTGCACTTTACGGCGTCATAAAAATCCGTCCGAAGAAACCCTATCAATAATCGAACACTACCACCGTCAATGAAACGCAGCCGTGGCCCCCATTTCGCAATCATTTAGAAAATAAAGCTTCATTTATAATTAATTACCTTTACTTCTTCCTTGCTTAGCGATATGATATGAAGTGGTTGAACTCAGTTGCCTACAGTTTAAGTATAGCCTAGTTCAGGGGTGGGCAAACTACGGCCCGCGGGCCGCATGCGGCCCGCAACACCGTTCTGTGCGGCCCGCGAGAGTCTAAAGAAATTTATTGAAAATATTGATAAAATGAGTACTAAACATCGAATTAATGCAGGAGGCGCGCATCTGAAAGAGGGCGCGAAGCTGAGCTCGAATGAAAAAATTTTTCGCGCTCCGCGCGGTTTACACCCACATCCTTATTCTTGATCTGTAGTTAGTATGAATTTCATATCTAAAAATCTCTCATCCACAGTCGTAACCTTCCATGCCTTCAAACTATCCGTTAGGTTTGCTAGCATCCTGCATGGTTGCGTTTTGTGATATGACGATAACGGGGGCGCGAAATCTTTCACCATCATAAGGGGTGGGGGTGGGGGGCATGTCTTGGAAAAGTTTGAGAACCACTGTTCTAAGGTAAATACTTCCTATATTGTTTTTATGCTCAATTTCTGGCGCGACCATATCAAGGCCCACGCAGTTTGAAAGGTTTCAACTGCTAAACATCACAGAAATCCTAAACGAGATTGACATAATTCGGATCACGAGTGTGATTTCAGAATGCCCATTCCAGTTTTAATTATTCTAGTGATGTACTTATAAAAACGATTCGCGCGTGTCTTAGGTATATTCGATCTCATGCGTAGAATTATAGTATTTATATTTTATCTTCAAATAGTAGAAGCGTGTTTAAAGCTAACATGGTTATGATGCTGTCAGCAATGTGTCTCCTGGAACTGAACCAAAAGTGGAATTAGTAAATCTATGAAGCGATCGCTGCTCACAGATTTAAATTTCAATCCTGTTCCAAGAATCGGGACAACCGACTTTCATCTCTATAGTTTTGACAAATTGGTCATTGAGGTCGACCAGCCTATGAAATCTCGCCACTCTTCCTGACGCGCTTACGATATCATCAAAGCAATGTTTGATTTGTTTTAAATAAGCCTATATATTATCTCCATGTCCTCACTATAGTAAAGTACCAATATTGCATTTTGGTTTATAATCCCCATTTCATATAGTGCGGCCCGCGAATGGATTCAGATGTTGAATGCGGCCCGCGAGCCCAAAAGTTTGCCCACCCCTGGCCTAGTTCGATGAACTGAGATTTATTTTGTAGCAGTGCTACAACGATATATCCCAATGTTAGGCCCGTGACACATCGTCGGCTATTTAAAGTTGTACAATTTATTTATTTTTTACATCAATTCTACTATGTTTTGCAATTAATACACCATGGCCGTGCCATACTTGGTGAAATTGCAATTGATTTTTTGGTCGAAAGTCACATTTTCCTTTTACGACATACCGCATGGCGGGGCATTGGGGCAACCATCATCCAGTGTGAAACCATGGGCGTGGCCACTAACCCACTGGTTCTCAAACTCTTTTAGACACGCCCTCTTTATGACAGTGAAAAACTTCGCACCCCCCTTATTGCCATATCACAAAATGCAACCAGAATGCTAGCAATTCCAGCGGATAGTTTGATGGCATGGAAGGTCATGACGGTTGAAGAGAGAATTCTCAAATATGTAATTCAAACTATACACAAAGCAATAACTATGAATTGGGGGTAAATCGCGCGGAGCGGGAAAAAATTAGTTGACCGCAGCTTCGCGCCCCCTTCAGATGCTTTCACGCACCCCAGTTTGAGAACAAGCGGAACTAACCCATAGAATATTCATAGTTAGTTACATTGAATTTAATTGAATCTTATCAACTAATCGAGGTCACTTACAGGCCATATTTTAAGATTTCAGCCCGACTTCAACCCAAAAAATGTTTGGTTAATGCCATTATCCGCATTAAAAAATGAAATAAGGGACGTTTGCATTGCAACATCCCTGTCCCTGCGTGAGTCCTACATCAACCTAACGCCAGACTTCCAAGGCGCGGTTCACGGATGCGGAAGAGCTTCTTACCGTGTGGTCTGCTCTGGGCTTTTGCTGTTGTCGCCTCGTTGGACTTGCGATCTCTTGATATCTAAAAGAGAAATGTTATTAGATATAGGCTACCGCATAAAATGAATGTGAAGTTTCATAAAGGTGGCAGCCATAAAACGAAATCTTATAATTAATTACAGTCTTTCAGAAATCAGTGTAGATCTGCGATTCGTGTCCAAACCAAGCACTTGAAAACTGATGAGTATGCGAAATCGTGGAATACATTATGAGCAGTTGAGCACAGCGTTATTAAAAATGCGCTTAATATTAGGAGAAAATTCCCGGTGTAAGGTGCGTCTCTCAACATCGATGCCTCAATGTAAACAAGGTTTATTTATTCAAGACGTTCCGCTAAGCCCTGGATAATGCATCGAACAATAAACGGCCATCAATGTTTGTTTGTTCGAGCGATACAAGAATTAGCGCTACGCGGGCTCAGCCAGTCAGGCACACAAGAAAACAATTTCGCGGGTTGCCATGGCCGCCAGTTAGCAACGCGAATGTCTATTCATCAGCGATTCATGGTGTCCATATATGCTTTGGATTATGGCATACAGCGTCAAAAAGTCAAATAAATAAACATGCTTGTTAGGTATGATATAGTCGTGTTAATAACAGAAAGTTTAATCGAGAGTCAACATTAGTAAATACTGGTATATTAGCTAGTAAGTAGAGGCGCTGTTTCGAAAGAAATACGTCAAAATCACATGGTGACGTCATAGTGCATATTACTTCGCTCATATATTAGTATTATTGAAAGCATAGGACACTACGTTGAAAGTAAACAAAAGTGAGTATGAGTGAGTCCCGTCAGCTGATGTGTGAGCGTAGTATTCTCCATATACTGACTTGATATCAAAAGCCGCCAAATATGTAGTGCTGGTTACCAGTTACAACCCGCCCATGTTAGAAATTAAGGTTGTAGCAAGCAGGGTGTCTGTATATCAGATCACATCATATTATTATTACGATGAGTCAACAAGAATATACTGCTGAGATAGTGAGTTACCTCAATTGTATTTTAGAGAGATTAATGCAAGTGAGGCAATCTGCGATGGTCACGCGGATAAACTCACTACATAGTTGAAGACTTAACAGGTCAAACCAGTTGGTAATCAAACTGATTGCTGACAATAATAAATCAAAAGCTAGTATCCAATCAATGGTCGGCCAAGATCGATAAGGTTATATAAAATTACAAATACCCACGAAGCAGTTCAAAACACGGCGGCGTAAGTAACGGGAAATCGGATATGTTGGTTGAGAATTACAACTGTGAAATGATATTTGATTTAGCAAGCTTTTCCGGTTTGTTCTTGTAGGTATTCGCTATAGTGACGCAATTGTAACGTATGTCCGTCTAGTGTGGCGACTATAAATTGCTTCATTGCCTTGGTCGCTTGTCGTTTTATGTTATATCGTGTTGCTTTTTATCCAGAGTGCATGGTGCCAAGGCGGATGTCTGATTGAAAGATTTCTCCGAGTCGTTTCGACACCTTCCTATCATTTCATTTTATCGCAATTTTGTGGCGTTTTGAATTGATACAAAGTACTAATAAAAACGAACGCACGAAAGACGGAATGAGTAGTGCTTTTGTGAGAATACCATATAAACTAGCGATATAGGCCGTGACCGAACCAGACAGTTGAAATTGCAGACCAATTTGTGCCCTATAATTTTTCCTACTTTTATTCGATTTCCGTACCAGACAGTAGCGACAGAACGTGCAGGTAGAGTACCGCACCCACCCACTAAGTCAATCGGATCACAAATCAATTTTTATAAGAACAAGAGGCCCCCTAAAAGTATGTTTGCAATGTACAATGTACATGGGCTAACGACTTGAGAAATTAGAGCCCTGTCCATAAGACAACGGCAATAAGCGGTCGGTATGCATTTTAAGGCATTGTGTTGTAAAATCCCTTTCTTTCTAAAGAAGTAAATACTCGGTTTACGACTATGTATGTATATAAGTCACGAGATGAGCTTAGGCGTAGAAACGGTCACTTCTTTATAATTCTAGGAATCTCTGATAACACCATGCGGTCGACAAATTGCGAGTGGGTAGACAATACTGCGGGTTACAGTATTTCGGTAGGTATTACGTCCTACGCCGTAATACATTATACTGCCGACATGAGCACAGTATAAGGTAGATATGCAAAATGGTTTATCTCTTACTAATCACATCACTTGACAATGAATATCATTCTCCAGCGCTCCACCCGAATGACAAAATATGCGGGTGCGCGTTCAAAAATGTTAGCAATGTGGGTCGCGTGAGGGACGAAGCGCTGGACTCGAAAAAAACATACCGGTATACTGTGAGACTTGTATCGCATTTTTGTGGTGTAATGAACTGATAAAATTGCTAATAAACCGAACAGAAATACGGATGTGTCTAAAATATGGGGCGGGAAAGGAAAGTGGCGATTTATTTGGCGCTCAAATTGGTACGAATGAAACAACCATGTCGTGTATGAGTCAGGCCAGAGGTATTATGCGCAGGTAAGCCCAAATACAAATCACAGGACTTGTTGTTGTTTGTGGTATTCATGGTATTTGTCGAGTACAATTGTCATTTACACCAGGCCGGTAGCCTTCATTTTTGATTCCGTAGCTGCCGACTTGCAGCGAGGCCCACTTCTGGGCTTTTGTATGGTGAGGAGCCTAGATAAACCCCCAGCACTCAAGTAGGAATTCTGGAGTCGGACTCGTACCACTACGCTATCTCGCCAAACAAATCACAGGACTTAATTTATGAGATATTCGACCTCGTGACATTAATTTGTCCCTGATTATCCCACGGTAGGCGTAACACGCAAGGTACAGCTTCGTCACAAGACGCACATGGTCGCACATAGCCGAGCAATGAGAATAATAAGCCGTAAGCGGAACCAGGCTATTCAAGCCGCCTAAAGAGCGCGCTGCCCACAGGCCAAGTCCAGACATGAAGGTTAATAAAGGCGTCGCTACTATTAAGGCCTCAAAAATGTGTGCGCCGATCACGGACATCGCGTTTGGTCAATATTTGTTAAAATCCAAGAACAGCGAGCAAACAGCCCCTAGCACCGTGATTGATGGCACGAGATGTGAATCCTAGTATATTCGAAAGTGTAAATAACTAATCCATGCGTACAGTTATAGGTTTACATAAAACACACTTGAGCAACAAAGGGATGGTCTGCCGTGCCTTGATTACATACATCAACACCGGAGTAGTTCGTTAGAATGTCTCGGAGACAGAGCTATGGAAACCGCGCCAACAAACAGTTGATTTATGAAGTTTTCACGAAGCTTATCAGTCGCCAGGTACGGTACGGAAAAGATTTATTTATGAACTGCGGTGCCAGTGTGATTTGGTCTCAAATCAAAACAGACATATATTGTACGCGCATATTTCATATGGTCACAGGATTTCGCCATCACTTTACCAGCCAATCGGGCTGGGCACAGCGCACAACGATTCGGTATTAAATGGTTTCCAGTGAATTCGGCACTTGATGAATTTGGCATTTCATTTTTATGAAAGTGATTAGGGTTGTAAAAATAACTTTCTATTTCACGTTTTTGCGGCTATTTCATAAAATTGTTAGGTTGGCTAAAAAAAAAGCGGCACACCCAATTTGGCTCAATTCCAACCAGTACAAGTGAAGCTATTGCACTTTGATAATTTTAAATTTTCTAACCCATGAAATTGTCAAGTTGTCTACAAAAACGATGCAAAAAAAAAACAATTCCAACCCGTGGAAGCGAAGTTATTCGAGTTTTTCATTAATTCTGGGATTACCCACCGTCAATACTAGGTTTTCAAATCTAAAACTTTTATCTGCATTAACTCCGCTTCTACCGGTTGGAATTTAACCAAAATTGTTATGCATCGTATTTTTAGATAACTCAATAATTTTTACGGGGTAGACAGAAAAAATTGCCAAAAAAATTTTTTGAACAACCTTATCAGTGCATTCGGGTCAGAGGTGAGGTGAGAGTCTATTTTCTTTCTAGTAACGAAATTATGCCCCAGCTGCGACTAGGAATTATATAAACGGCGAGTAATATAGTTTCGATGCTTTCGTACCACCGTGGGGACCTTGAAACCTAGGTTTAAAAAAACCATGCAGTCAGCATCCAAAGCATGTTGCGCAAGGCTATGTAGTTCAATCAATTCATGGATACCAGTGACACGAAATTTCTGTTAAGTAATGATCGAGCCACAACATGGTCAATGGTCACACAGAGCTATGAAAACTGAATAGTCATGGTCAAGAATTACAAAATCATTGTTAATGACATCTAACTGGGACGTATTTTAATTGTGGCCGTAAAAATTACATACTTGAACTTTACGGCATCAATACTGGTATGACATCCTATATAATAGGTGATACGCGAATACTCGAATAGGAATCGTATCCCCAGCAACTCGATTTTTCTCAGCCTTACTCGCCACGCAACAAATACATTTCGCTTGTAGCATGGAGCCAGCATTGACGATGTATAACGTATTTTTTTGTGGCTTTTATGGATCGTCCAACGGTTTTACGCACTTTGAAATAGTTCTTCCTGAAATCATCGAATAGTGGTGGAGACGAATAAAGAATTGATGTGCCAATTCGGCAAAACGCAGTCAATCGCTTGATTAAAATAGTCTCCGTCACGATCACTGCCGTTGAGTAATCTTTCTATTTAAGCGTTGACATAGCACGGAGTGATTTTGAATATCCAAGTTGTTTAAAAAGGTAATAAGACTGCGCACATAATGCGAGCGGAACACCATCTGTATACACATTGTCAAGATATTAGTTACAAACAAGGGTTGACGACCCTGTTTGACACAATTGCCTCTATGAATTTGTTTGCGTGCCCTATTGATATCAAGTATCTAAACACATGATACTTCTTGATACATGTAATCTGGTGTGTGTGGTCCTGTTATATATGATTTGATTCGAAAGGTGTTTGATATCATATTTGCGGTTTTTAAATAACCATCCGACTTCATATACAGGCGATGATTATGACACAAGTTCATTCATTTCAACAGACAAGATCAGCGTTCCATTGCCGATAGGGCCAGAGAGCCAGGGTTGGGGATAGTATATAAAAGTCATTATAATCAGTCTATAGAGCGAACGTACAGACAAACTGCGGCGTATTTTCGCACAATCGACCTGAATACTACTACTACATCACGCATGTTCGTAACCGTGTCACTATCTCTAAGGGACAATAATGCGGACATTGCACGTAGAACGTCGTAGGGTTGCATACTTTTGGCGGGTAATCGGAGGTGGATACTTTCAAAATTGCCAGATGTATCTTCGCGACGAACGTTAAATGACTGCGTAATGTAGCAATCTTCGAAAATAGCGCGGTTCTTCAAACAATTTCGCTCATAAAAAGTGACGCAAACTTATCCTAAAAGTTCCTTATACTTTTTGAAATCCAAATCGTAAAATTTAAGTAGTTTTGTCTAACAAAAATTGTTTAAATAGAAGCAGAAGTGGTCTAAATCAGTGGTTCTCAACCTTTAAAACAAATATTGCGAATCCGTGAACCCTCAAAATCAAAATTAACCCAGAATTTAATCACGAAAAATGCATGCAACTCAAATGTAATATTGCAAACTTCATTCAGTGCTACCTTTTTACAGTAGGCATATATAAGTAGTTGTATCGAAGTTTCTGCAAGTCAAAGGTCGCGAAGTTCCATTAAAGACCACTAACTTGATTGCGAAGGCTCGGAATCCTTTGAAAGAAATACGACATTGCTGTTTGCTATAACCTCCAAGTGTCGCGTAATTGCAATTTAACGAACTTTGTTCCTGAGACTCCAAACTTTACCATAAAACACGTCCGAAACGAGTTGTACGCGACTATATAGAGATCCTACAATCTTTATAATGTAACAGGAGTTTCGTGCAACACTTTCGCCATTGTGACGTAACCCCACGGTAGACCATGAACTCTCTATTACAGGGGTTCTCAACTTTCCTTGTATAACGGGCCGCATTTTAACAGCGAAAGACGCTGCGGGCCGCAGAACTATGTTACCTTGCATTC
>ATSW01081296.1:0-13592 GCA_000444245.1 Botryllus schlosseri
CAGGGGATAGGCTGTGTGCCTTGGCAGTCTCAGGAACAGTCCGTAGACGAGGCGAAGTAGTAATCGTGCGCTTTGTTCGTGCAGTTAAACTCTGAAAGATGAACGCGTACCGGTAATTATTTCCTAGCAAATTCAACCGTTGTTTATTTTTCGATTTACAACTATCGGGCATCTTTGCATCAGCTGTGACGACAAAATTGCTCTCACCAGATGCAGGCACTTGTTCTGGCGTGACGGTGGTCATTGATGCTGCCCATGCTCCAGACACGGCAACGGTGATAAGTAAAGCTCGTAGCATATTGTAACGCGCTTGTAAAACTGCAAAATCTGTGGGTCGTGTTGATCGGTATCAATTGCGGCAAATCAACTCTCGGCTCAATCAGCTTGATGAATACTACTATACACGTTCCGTAAAAAGGACAGAAGTTGAGCGAGAGATGGATATCGAGTCGGGCTCAACTTTGAACATATTTCGGGCTTAAAATCGCTCTAAGTAAATACTATAGATTCACCAATGATAAAAAATTTGTACCACTGTTTTGTCCATCAAACTACAATGCCAGCCTTCTGGTTTGGGCTCCAAGCATGTTTAGACAGCTAGAAAGGTTTCGGCTTTTGCAAATAAGATTAGAATTAGAATTATAGATAGGCTACACAGTAGTTTCCAAATTAGATTGGAATAAGAATTATAGCTACACAGTTTTTCCAAACTGATTAGAATTAGAATTAGAATTATAGATAAGCAGTTTTTTTCAAATTAGATTAGAATTGCTGAATGCGCGAAACGAAAATTGAATCAAGTTCAGTTCATATCAAATCAGAATTCATCCTCATAAGCATGATCTTGTCGAATTTCTGTGTACAGAAAGCTTGGATCGCCTTGCAATAACAGTTTGCCTGTAGCATGTTTTATGAATACCATTAGATTGGAATAAAAATTAGAGCAACGAAACTTTCCACACGAGCTAGATTATAATTATACTATCGGCATTTCACTCTAATGATAGTCTCCTTCGGCAACTAGAATTATCTAGTTGTCCAAGTCTGCCTTGGACACGTCAACAGCTAATATTTTGCGAGTGCGAGACAGCTTCGATGTCGAAATACTTTCAACAGAGCAATATCTGCTGTCTGTTGCAACACCCTATAGTCGACCGTACTACAGAAGCCAGTTTCTTATGCGCAACCTCGGACCTATAAATGTTTCTCGTAACCAGCTGGTTCGCGCCGTCATTTTCCTGTGGGGCGATTCCAATTGATATTTTCTGTAACTATCAATTGTATTATCTTTGTTTTGCATCGGGAATCTTGTTGAGGGGTTTCCGACAAAATGCAACAGCTGCGGTTGTGTATTCAGACGTCAAATATGACAGGTATTTTGAGCAAAGGTGCTCAACACTCCTCTCAGTCCTCATGTTCATTGTTCAACGGGTAAATTTCCACTACGGAGCTGAGATATCTGAAATGAGAAGAACTACCTTTGACTCAAAATTTCTACTCAAGTAGCCTACTTGTAAGTATAAGTAGTGATTTCCTAGCCATTAAAAAACCAAGTATTCTAGGCCTAGTTTTGCCTTAAAACTGAAAACCATGAAATAAAAGCAGTCTAAAATTATAGTTACTTGAGTGGATGTAGTCAAAAACCTTCTTGATTACTTCGAATAGTAGAAGTATTACTTCTTTATACTCACCACCATCAATACGAAATCAATGCATGTATATTTAGAATAACAATATAATAGTTGGCCTGAACTGTATTCATTAAAGAGAAACACAACAGGTCTCAAGTAAATCTAAAGCAATCAGTTTATAGGCAGCGTATAACAGTGTCGATCGTTCGTTAGTGAGAGGCCCACACGTATCAGACGACTTTCATCTACATATAAACTAAACAAGGTTCGAGGCAGGTTTGCGCGCAATCAGCGCCAATGATTCTGATTTATGATAGGCGGTTTTGATTAGTGCACCGATACGCCCTATACTACTTCAATATTTAGTTTATACAGACAGTGATATTATATTCAGGTATAGTCAGTAAGTGCTTACATTTTTTAACGTAGGCTACTCAAGTAGGTATTACTTTTTACTTAGGCAACACGATATTAAGAAAGTATAGTTTTGAGATGAGTTTGCATCACTTTGATACGTGGAATCGCCATACAACAGCGTGAAATAGCTATAAAACGGTGCAGATTTTTTACAGCAGAAGTCGCACTGGTTCGCAGTAAATATTCAATAATCTCTTTGTTTTGCGTGAAAACATGCTATATTGTTTTTCTTGTTCTTTTAACACTGATGTTGATGCACTGTTCATTTTATGCACTGGTATACTAGCTAGAGTAATGTATTAGATGTGTAATGTGGGATATTTCTGTTTTGTGGCTATAGGCGAAAATATGGGGCTAACCGAAGGTTTGCAGATTGGCGTTAGGGTTCGCCAGCAGTTAGTAAAGGTTTAGAACCACTGCATTATACAGTCCCAACAAAAACTTCTCAAGCCGTTCAGTATACCCCGACTTCGTTTCACAATATGGACATGAGCTTGTGATTAGAAGCGAGCCATACAAATGAGACATAATGTCACGATGTTTAAGATCTAAAATATGTGGGGATTGAATGCTTATATACGGTCCAGACCTGGTGCTGACGGGCATCAAGTTCTATCTATACAGACTGTAGCCTCCAGTCAGCCTGGAGAATATTCCGATGCAGCCCGATATATCTGCCTTTTCATGCCAATGTTATATCGACAGTTGTGAAAAAGAATTAATTATCAGTCCATTTGCATGAAGGACGACAATATTAGGCGCCGTCTCTTGTTGAGAATCGCGAGGAACAGCATGTGTCCTTTCCCATGCCGCTCGGCAGACGTCAGAACTAAGTGAGACGGCGATAGGGAATGTTGCAATACATTTACGTGCCTTATTTGGTGACGTGTCACAAATCAGCATTGCATATGCATTATGCATATACAAATACACGCCTGCGACTAGATATACCTCCAACCCAAAGTTCGCTAACCGGTTATTATCTTGCAGAGGGAAATTCCTATCGGGATTGGCGGGATCACGCATAGGCCACCATAGGTGGCGCGCAATAAGACTATTCAATGAGTTCATTGCCTATTTTGCGTATAGATGCACAACGCACATTCATACTCTTTCGCACTCGGTCCGTACTATATTGTTCTCAAAAATGGTACCGCGCCTCATTCTTCGATTTCGACATGCTATATGCTCTGTAGGAAGGATTTACAATACCTTGTTCGAAACATTTTATGGAAAGTACCCGAGCTAGTTTGACGGGAGTATTTTAACGGGGAATTGGCGATCAAAAATTACGCGCAGTTTATTCTACATGAATTATAATAAACCGCTGCATTCATGGAAACACGTTGCAAACATCGTCGGTATATATTTCGCATATGGAGCGCGACGAAAAATTTCCAGATTTGACAAATTTTGTCGAATGTTGTTTGCAATGAGAACTATATAATATATAATGTCCAAACTTAACCATCAACTGCGACGCCATTTCTCTTCAACCTGCCTGCCATTCCCTGCCATTCTCAATGTGTTATCTTCTGCTACTTTTTATAACTGAGGTGGTCACTGTATTGTACAGTCAGCGCTGCTACCTGCTACTCAAGTAGGGGCAGAAGTAACGCCGTAAATTTTAACTCAATTACAAATAAAAGTAGCGATTTCCAAAACGTGCCAAAACTACCTCAATTAGAAACTAAAAATAGTCAATTAAATTGTTTCGAATTTTTTTATTATTTTTAGGCCAAAATTACTATTGACGTTGCAAAATATTCAGCAGCTACTGTGATGCCTCAACAAATGTTTTGCTATCCTTCTTTCCCATAACACGGGCAGCTAATGCCCTTGTGTTGGTTAAAATGAGATCCTTTTGGTTTAACTTGACTATATGGACAGAGGAGGTCAAAATAGTCAGCGTTCCTTTTCCTACTCAAGTAGAAGTACAAATAACGCCATGAATTTATACTCAATTACAAGTAGAAGTATACCGTTTACGAATACATGTCCAAACTACTCCAAGTAGAAATGGAATTCCTTTGAAGGTCGGAAAAGTAAGTATCTTCAAAAGTAGATTTGTTCGAGGGGTAGCATACTTTTGGCGGTTAATCGGAGGTGGCTACATTTGAAGTTTCAAAGTGCATCTTTGCTTCTTGAAGCAAAATGTCTAATGGCACTGCAAATCGGTGCAATTTTCGAAAATATATTCAGTTACAGTGGTACATGGATGCTATTTCGAGCAGTTATGTAGTAATTACCTCAAAGAAACGAGTTATCCTCAAAGTACTTCCTACTTTGCAAAATCATAAGTGCAAAAAAAGCAGATCTACCCAAAAAACTATCAAGTAGAAGAGCAAGAAGTCAAAAAATAATTTGAGTATAAGTAATGCCAGTATACAAAACTTTGCCTTCTTGAGTAGGCTATGCGTATAGCAGTCAGTTCAATAACCATAGCAGCTCTGCTGGTGGTAGGCCTATATACATGGCTTATGATTTATTACAACTGTCATCGATACACATTTACTGGAAACAAAACAACGAATCAATATCGATTGAAATTTTATTCAAATTAACATTTGTTGCCGTGATTGATAATTGCGGTCCAATTTCTTGTCGTCTTTCCTCGTGGGAGATATCGTTCGCTTTCAAGGCTGTCAAAGTAGGAAAAAAACTTTTATTCGTGCAACACATTCATGGTATCGGTATTCAGTCTACGTGGCAAATTCTATAATGGAATGTTCTCGAATTTAACTTGAGTTGAATTTCGATCGCACGAATTTCAGGGTTACACGGATACAGCTGATAGCTGATTGTAAGCTCTGTGGGAGATGGCGTTAAGGTTACGTTTCGATCTATTTCATCTTCTATTACACAGACTTGGATACCAGATAATTCTAGTTCAAAACTAATCCAATTCTAATCAATTTTGTATAATGTCGCTATGCTCTAATTTTTGGTTTTCCTGTTAATGCTACATGAGAACTGTATAGTGCGAAACGAGACAAGCATGGTGTAAGACATTTGCAATTCTCGTGCTTATGAGAATGAACTTATAATTTGATACGAACGGAACTTGATTTTAGTTGTATTTCTTGCTAATTCCGGAATTTAATTAAATTTCTAACTGTTTTCCGGATTCAGTAATTATAATTCTAATCTACTTGGAAAAGCTGAAAATATTTTAATTGTCAAACTCTGCACCTATGATCGCAAATTACAGATGATTCTATATATACAATACAGATAACTTACGTTGCAAGCATCTACAGAACTGCCCCAGTCGCAATATCCCTTCGTCACGTCATAAACGAGTCCAGACGGGCATGTCTAAAGAACAGGGATATTCTCTTCTCGTAAAATCATCTTATTTTATGAGATGACATTATTCGGAACAATACCTGAGGGTAGCAAGAAGATGAAACCCCGTCGCAGTAGTAGTAAGAACCAGAGCAAGGGTCAGATGGGCTTGTGTAGTATCCTGCTGGCAGTGACGCGCAGTTGACTCCTGTGACATAAAGAGTTTGCTTTATTTAGAGAGCTTTTTTGAGGTACAGAAATTCAATATACAGTTCAGAAATATATTAATATTGATATCAACCTGAACATTAACGCTCGTCAGGGGTAATCGTCAGCAACTATAGCAGGGAATTAGAAGGAACTTTGTACATCAAAAATCAATATTTGGTGATACGATAGTATAGATTTACGATATACTCTTTCCAATTCTCTACTATATAGTTGCTGACGATTACCACTGACGATTGTCGGCGGAAAATATTCGGGTTTATTTCAATATGAATATATTATTCAATAGTTTGCTTTATGCATCAAATAACATCCAAAGGAATTTTCGAAATTAACGTTTATAAGACATTCGATTTATGATCAGCACATATTTACACGATAATATCATGTTAGTCATCGATATAACTAAACCCCAGGCAGACAACTTCTGACCATATAATATCATGTAAATTGTACAGTCAACTCCTAAAATAACCCACACAACCGCTTTATGCGGACAAAATATTCGGGGACGGAAAAAAATTTGCCCGTAAACGACTACGATTAATTCCGACAATTCTCCGTTTAATTCGGACACACGGTCGCATTTTTATCGTTACGTTGTGACACGATAACCAGTACTTCGTTCGTTTAAACACAAGATCATGATCAATCATGATCAATCAAATCCATTAACAATCAACAATGAACTCATTCAAGGCCGTAGCAGCTTCACAGTCGTTTTAACTTGGGTAAAACTGCATGCGTGTTACCGGGTAGACCAGATTGGCAAACAAAATTTTAGCAGAAAAAAGTACAATTGCTCAGTAAAGTAATAAGCGAAGAAAAAAGTTAAGACGACGCTTCCTTGACAGTTCGACGGTAAGTTGTGTTGGCGTCTTTCATTGTATCGCAGCCTTGTGATGTATTGAAATGATTAAATTGTTAGCAACAAATTGAATTGAATTGAACCATAGTATTCCCCGACTATATAGTATTATTGATGCAGGCTATTTGCAAAGTCGGTTATATAACTCATCGCAGTACACAACTTACCGCAAGTTACGATGTTCGTTACCACTGTGGTAGTGGTGCCACCAGCCTGTTCAAAAATCAAGTAGAATCAAATGTTCTGTAAAAAAGTAAGCTATAGTGTGAGTCGTCTTACATTGCATGCAGCGACATTGTAGGTCCAGTCACAGTCATCTTTTTCGGTGTTGACAACCAGCGGATCGGAGCATTCCTGTAAAACACGCTTCAATTAATTGCTTTGCTTCCGGCTTTGTCGCAATATCGCATACCTGTTGCGTTGCAATTGTGACCGTGCCGTCGCAGTTGTAATAGGTGCTGGTACAATCTTCTGTGGTGTAGAAACCAGCTTCGAGACCGGTGCAGTCGTATGCTGAAGGAATAAATGGATATTCGTATTTGTTCGGAATAGCACACAGGGTATAACTCGAGGCCAGATATAGTACCGCAAACTATACTCGGTATCAGACTTGGGCAACTAGAAATTTTCGGCTTTTCCAAGTTATATTAGAACTAGAACTATATAGCAACACATTTTTCCTAATCAGACCAGAATTCGAATTATATGGCTACACAGTTTTTTTCAAATTAGACTAGAATTAGAATTACTGAATTTGTGAAAACTCGGAATTTGAATAAAGTTCGTATTAAATTATAGTTTATTCTCATAAGCAAGAGAATGGAAACTGTATTTACATCAAGCTTGACTCGTTCCGCATTATACAGTTCTCCTGTATCATTTTCGGAAAATCAGAAATTAGATTAGAATTAAAATTATAGCATAGAAACATTAGAATTTTATTACCTGCATTTCACTTAAAGTCTAATGTCCAAGTTTCGTTATTGGTATCGGTACATTATGTAAAAAGTCCCTTGTATCGCCTCAAAAAGCTTATCTCAGATACTCTGTAATTCTGTATTCGAGTGGAGTAGGATGAGTAGCTGTTATATGTTGTTTGTTTGTGGTCTTCATGGTGTTTGTCGACTACTATGGTCATGGTTATTTACACCATAGGCCGATATTGCTCATTATTTTCCGTAACCGCACGGCCCACCTCTATGCTTTTTGTAGGACACCGCTTGCGCGGATGCTGAGGTGGCGAGGGGAAGCCTATGGTAAACCTCCAATACTTAGGTATCGGAATTCTGAAGTCGACCTCGGTCGGACTCGAACCCGCACCCATTGGTGTTGCAGCCGCGGATTATACAACTGCGCTATCTCGCCACCTTTGTTATATGTTGGTTTGCTTGAAGAAAATTGAGTAACAGCCGTGTAGAAAATAATTAAAATAATAGAAGTCATTTACTTGTCAGTGTGTTGTTGGATGTCGAGCCGTCACCAGTCTGTGAAACAAAATAATGTCCTAAATCACTCTTTTCTATTTCTATAAACATAAACAATTAAACATATAACGACGTCTTACCCCGCAAGGTTCCGTATCGGGTACGGACGACGGATACTCGCAACGTTGGTTGGCCGCGTAGAAAACCAGGCCCGGGTCGCACTGATATTTGTAAGCAAGCGAATTGCTCGAAATGCACCTGTATAAGTGACCGTATTGCTGAGCTCAGAAAGGTCATTAATCGTATATTGAATATCATGCAATTTTATTCGGTATTATAACTGTAGAGCAACAACTTTTGACCTGTAGAACACGTCACAGCTTCCAGCCGGATCGGCGTAAAAATAATCAACGTTGGCTTGCGCTGAGCAATCAAATTCTGAAATCATCAGTCAACTCATTACAATCTCTCAATTAATTGATTAGTTGTGATTGATCATACCCGAAGATGGTACGGTAGGGTGAGCGCCATCGCTACCCGCGCTGGCAGAAGCTAATGCGACAACGCTAAATAGTACAATCAATTCCATGCTGAATTTCTTTCGAACTCACTAAAAATACACAAGTACGGATCACTAGAGTGTGTACGAAACACAACACCAAATGTCGCTACCAGAAATTACGCTAGATTTAAAATGAGAGCTTAGAAATATTTCACGAATTAGATTAGAATACTGGCATTTCGTACTAACTAGTTTAATTAGGCTACTAGAATTATCCAGTTGTTCAAGTTTGTCGCTACCATTATCAAATTGGATTTATAGAGCTCGTATCGTTGTTTGCAGAAGTTGAAAATGAATGGAAAACTTGAGCACGTATATGAACTGTGGACACATATATATTTTGCTTTGAAATTGTATGTCATTGCATATGCACCCAAAGGCATTACCTGCACTATTTCATTGCTAAAATTTGTGATATCCTCGCCCTTTCAACGCTATAACGATGCGCATCAGGTAGCCTATATATTGGAATTTTTCTACATTTTCCAAGTTATGCAGATCCGGACGGATCGTACATATGCCTGGTTCGGTAGCACGAAATACGTGGCTGAGTATCGTCACATTAATATATACATTTGGTAATCGAAGCACCCTGTTTTTTCACACGGCGTCACATTGCTTACGTGTGACTCCACGTGAGGTAAAGCATATAGAGTTTGCACTCGAGGACAGGCTGCAATTGCGACATAAGACGTATTTAATTTACCTCCATTTGAAAACATCTTGATCTCAAGACTGTATGCAAACAGGGTGGATTCCGGAGCAACTCTGTGACGTAACTTATCAGCAGAGCACGCGAAAACAGCGATAGCGACTTGCAAAGGGATAGCTCAACCGGGAATAATCATTTACATAGCCTACTGCACGATCAAATGCAGACATGTCGTGAGTCACTTCATCCAAACTATACAGTACACCCATATACCTTTATGATTTGTCAATACCCTTTGATAACGCAAGCAATGTAACTATGTGACAGAGAGTGAAATAACGAAATTTGCAAGTAGTTTCACGGAAGCGAACCATCTTGGGATCGAGCCCATAAGTTAGGCCTAAGCACTGAAATCTGGATTTACCATATAGGCTACTGTGCATTGATCAACTCGGGTAGGAAATGAAATCCAGCAAATAGGGATGTAGCTCAACGACTAGGCATTTTTCTGTTGTCACCGCTCGGGCATTTGGTTTACCTCATGTAGCCAACACGCGCGATTCACGCTGCATTTAGGCCAATGCGTATATATATATAATGCCATTTACTTTAAACTTGTCATTATATGGTGCAATCACTGATAGATTGTGTCCCGCTGGAAAATAGGGATACAGTTTCATCAACGAACAACACACTTACACAACACATGCAAAATGTCTCAGTCGCCAAGACTTCTCCCCCATCGATGCGTACCATACACAGGCTTGCAAACATTCAGTCCCTTACCGTTTTTTTTTGTTCGCCCGTTCGACATATTATATTGAATATTGTAGCCACTTGTGATTTCTAACCATTGGTTAGCGAGTGAAGGGCTGTGATTCAAACGAGCGAGCAACGATTTTGTATTGTCATCATAAGTGGTATTGTGATCTGTATGAATGCAGGTAATTATGCACGCATATCGAGTCGACTATTCGGATTAGATATTGCAGAAGCAGTCAAGCAGTCGGTCAGTTTTGTATTTGGCAAATTCACTCTCCAACACCGTTTTAATTCGGATTTTACTCTCGCTGTTTGATGACGCAAAGTGGATACTGCACGTTTCGTTGATATGAAGAATTAAACTATATAGTGAGTGGTGGCTTTTGAGGTGGGCGAGGTGGGCGGTCGCCCAGGGCCCCCCTCTTCGCTTCAAGTGCATTTTTCATGGATCATAGCGAATAAACGTGGTGGTAATCCGTGTAACAATCAAGAATATGATTCCGTAACAGATGGGCCAATCATCAAATCTCTGCATTTGTTAGAAAAGTCCTATATATCTCGATAATCATCAAGTATCTGCATGCGGCAGAGGTAGCCTACTTAGTTTTAATGTAGTCTATCCTTGCAACCATGCAATAATAGATATATGGCCTAATCCAGCGCCTGGCTAAAACCTTGACGTAGGGTGCTGGCATATCACTAATGTCAGCCAATAGCTTTCCAGATTAGTGTGGTCTATTTAGTCTGCAGCAGTATAGTATCGCTAATTTATTATTCCACGCTACATGTCATGCATCTTCCACATGAAGACATGAGCTATAGTTAACGGGGTCACTTCCTTCATAATTTGACAATAAGGCCCAGGAGCTGGAGCAATTCAACATTTAAGCCTGTTTCAAAGCCGTGTTTATAGTTTCATATACACATCACGTAATTCCGATCCATATTGCGCACTGATATAAAGTTTGCAATAACAGATGCTAAACGGGGTCTTGGGCTGCCTAGCTATTATTTATAACTATGCCTTTTTAGTAAGGGTGCTGGGCACTGTGCGCACCCAGTGTGCAGTGTGCAACCTTTATAAGTGGCGGGCCTTATGCGGTGAAACCAGGGCTTAGGAACAGTTGTAAATTTTAAACTGCTCTCTTCTATTATAAATTAGCTCCGGCTCCAGCTCCTGAGTTCTCTGTTTCGGCTGCAGCTCCGGCTCCGGCAAACATGGTTCGGTTGCAGCCGTCGCAAGGAACCGTCATTTTGTGGGGGTATGCAAAGTCCTGTGACGTGATAACTATGCTTCGTGTTGTCTGTCGATGACGTCGTATCTGCACGAGAATGCAATTTACTCCATGCCATTGCACAGCGTTGTAGGCTACAGCGTTAAAACAGTGACGTAACGTGACGTACAGTATAGAAAGAGGTACAACCTACACCTACATGGTGATATTTTGGGTTTTCTTCGTGTTTTGGGAGGTTTGGACCCAGAAGATAAAGTTCTCAAAGTATCAGCGTGCATTCTTGACATTGCTTCTGTTTACCACAGCGGTTCTCAACCGGGGGTAGCCTACGCGAAGCCTCTAAATTTGCAAAATGGTTAGTAACCTAATTTGTATTTCTTTAAATTAGGGAAATCACGAGGCATAGTTTCACTTTATCGCTGCTAAAACTTCAGGACTTACATCAACAGAATGGACATTTTGTTGGGTTTGTGGTAAAATATAAAAGTCGCTGTCGTGCAGGTCAATCAGGGTGACTTCGAAATGTTTGCAAAACCCATTTTCCTGTGATATACATAACCAATATTCCGGAATAATATTAACTTGATTGAAACGACTAGGCTGGACGTTGTATGTTCATTGTTCATTTTAAAATATGTTTCTCAATTTTATGTGTTGCTATCATACACTAATGTCTCGTCGGAAGCGTTACGGGGTTATTATTATATTCGCCATCACATAAATTGGCGGAAATAGATTTTCGGCACTCGTTGCTATCAAATCGAAGACGCGGATTTTCGAGACACAATCACGTATTTCAAGAAATGCAGCTACACTGCTACAAAAATAAAAGTTCTACGTAAAATGTATGATGTTTTTTTTTAAGAAAAGATATTCTGCTGCTGTTTATCACTAGCCTACAGTTAATATTTGCACAAGACATGTGACGGTTGCACGATAATTGAGCTAGATTTGCTAACTTCGGAGGTTCGCGAAGACAAAAAGGTTAAGAACCACTGATGGTTTACGACGACCTAAAACTGTCCAATCAAAGCGTCGAACTGGGCGAGCAAGGCCTTACGCCTCTAAAACAGGAGTTCGGCGAACTGTGCTCGAACTACAAGTTTTACGGTATGATGCTCAACAACCTCGGAATCGCGTACAGCAACTCGGGTGACTAATGTGACTATACGCTAGAGCCGCTCATTGCTACGTGACAGCGATAGAAGCGGACGAAAAGGCGCTTGATTGAGGAGGAAAGAGAGGAAAATATGCAAATGAAGAAAGGAAATCTGGAGATCGCGGCCAGAATGATGACAAAGCACAGTTAAATTTGAGTCTATGTGGGATGTCACAACACTAACGTTGTTAATTATAGAATTTTCAGCAGTTAATACTATCTTTTTTCAAACCAACAATTTTATACTCTGATAACTTCGCTTCTGCGGGTTTGAATTGACCCAAATATGTTGTATGGTGTATTTTTGGCCGACCTAGCACTTTCGTTTATTTGTTACTACTAAATGTGACGTGCATTCTTGTTTTCATGAAACCTAAAATCAAAATGCAGTAAGAGATGTCCAGGCGCTGAATAATCCTCTCCTTGTAAATTGGGCCCAGCGGTTCCCAGAGGCGAGCAATTTTCCCTGTAATTTTTCATGAGCCTGCGCAAATACGCTAACTCCCTTCCCGGTCCTTTAGACAACTGTGAGCAAGACGAGCGTGCATCCATTGAAGTCGCAAGAATCAAATTACAGTATTTACATTACTTGAGATTCAGTGACACCAGATAATCACATTGTAAGCCAGGTCACTGCACAGTGCACACTACATATAATGTGGTCTCAAATTGAAGATGAAACTGGCGAACATATTTTGGTATCTGCAATTTCCTTCTGCAAGCCATCCGATATTCGATCGAAAGGATGCAAAGAAATTTGACGCAATTTCAACGCGTAGAAGCGAAGTTATTTAAGCTTACGATCAACAATTCGGGATCACCAACAATGATATTTTTGCAAATCCAAAACTTTCAACGGCAATAACTTTGCTTGTACTGAAAGTGGAAATTGTTGAGAATCGTTCTTTCAGACAAGTGAGCAACTTCATGGGGTTGACATTAAAATTTTTAAAAACGCTTTTTATTTTTTTGTATAAATTTAAAAGGTCCACTTGGCTTTGCGGTGGTTTGTACTGGTTGGAATTGAGTCAACCCTACGCAAGATGGTACTTGCGCATTAGGGCTCTTCAAAAATGACTTTTTTTCTCAAATCGTACTGGCTACTTGATAAAATTGTTAGGTTATCTAATTTAAGCCTACACACAAAATTTGGTTCAATTCCATCCGGTAACCGCTTTGCTACAGGAGAATAAAGTTTCTATTTATTACATAAAAATAAATGATAAAAAATTTGAAAATTTTCTGTTGACCCCATGAAAGTGTTAGGCTGTCTATAGAAACGATGCACACCAAATTTGGTTCAATTCCAACCAGTGGAAGCGGAGTTATTGCCGTCAAAAAATTTGGATTTGAATAAAATAGTATT
>ATSW01081316.1:0-12480 GCA_000444245.1 Botryllus schlosseri
TACTATTCAATTGTATATTGAAGTTCTGTACCTCCAAGAAGCTCTTCAAAAAAAATTTGACATGTCAAAAAATCGCCATAGTGATAAGTAAAAAAGGTTGGGAGCCATTGATTTATACAATAAAAACACTAATATTACCAAGTAAATGTGTTTATATATGTATTTATAATCATAGTAATATTATCAGGCAAAAATTGGATTTCTCGCAGTCGAGAACAGAGTATGCGTTGCTCTTTCAAGGGCTAAAAAGGCCTTGTACTGTATCGGAAATATGGAAGTAAGTATAGAATCAACGGTAACAGCTATAAATGCGGCTCATAAATTTACTATGCTCGGTGTTCCTTAGTTACTTGCAAAAACCAACCAATTGTGGAAAGGTATCAAAGAGCATCTAGAAAATGCAGGCTGCATCGGAGAATCCTTGATACTGCAATGTGGAAATCATCCGAAACGTCATACCGCAGTTCGCACCAAATTTGATTTCAACATGGTACCAGAAGGTAAAGGCCTATCATCGTGTCGCATAGGACTGTATCATAATTTAGCTCCCAGCACCGTGTTCATCTCAAACCAACATGGACGGGTCTGGACTTTGTATGAATTATGCTGATCTCCAAGCAATAAAAATGACGTTGAAAATTTTAGTCATAATAATTCCACGTCAAGATATTCAGAGACATTTATTTCTTCCTGGAGTACTGCTGCAGTATTGCCATGAAAATCGGCTCACCTGTACTCGAGTAGCTATCATCATAGCAGGTCAAAACTTCTCAAGAAGTGATTGCAAACAGCTGAGTTGAAATATTTATTCAAGCCTAAAATGTAGAGTAGACAGTTTCGAATGACACACCGCAGCCGTTTATCATCCGGCGACCAACGGTTAATCACCGGTGAACACCATGGATCACCATGATTCAGCCGGTGACTTTCCTCGGAAATCGCGTCCAACCATAAAATACACTAAATTACAATTAATGTTCAGAATTGGAAAGTCACACATAACAGTGAACTATCATTCAAGAAATTCTGAATCTAGTGGCCATTCAATTGGGCCATTTTTCATTCCGCATAATTCGCTTTGAACATATTCTAGACATGCTGTACTATGAAATTTCCAGACTACCCTGGTTACCGTATTATAAAGGAATGTCCGAAATGGAAAATGCCTGAAACGTGACGCCGGAACGACTTGTCCGAATGATGTCCTGCGATCTGACACAAATGTAAACCACCTGATGTTCAACTTTAAATCTGTGTAATCCGTTTAAAGTTTAGCCACAGCACTTTTATCGCCCTTCCGCATGCTCTTGTAATGAATATGGAAAAGGCATAACAGCATATTCGTTTAAACTAATTTCATCCTTATAACAGGAGGCTGCGGTCAACCCTGCAGAACACGACTTGCTTGCGGTCACGTCTGCCCGAGAACCTGTCATCCAGACAACGATCATTCGTACGTTCGTTGCGCGAAACGATGCGACAAGATCCTAGAATGCGGTCACAGATGTATGAAAATATGTGCCGATTTGTGCTCTCCTTGCAACGAAGTATGTGGGAAGACTTTGGACTGCGGACACGAGTGTCTGAGGAAATGTTATGAATCATGCCATCCTTGTAACGCTGAGGTTACTAAAGTGAGTATACATGCCAGGTTACCCCTTCCCATATTTCAATGTAAGAGAAGCGAATGTCTGCCAGCCAGCCATGTAGGCCCTATACATGAGCAATTGAGCATGTCCTGTTGGCGTGTTTACTCCGTTATTATGTGTAGCCTATACCTATACATGTGCTTGAAATCCTGTTATACTGCATTGGTATATGTTCATTGTTCAGTCAGGGTAGCGGTAATGGCTGTGATTATATGGTCAGCGATAATTATTTTGCCATCGTGAAAAGTACACGGATTGGTATTTAATAACCATGCTGACTGGGTGGAAGGCTTGCCCTGGAAAGACATTCCACTCAATGCTGTCGGGTCGCTCACCTCGGCAGATTGACAATATATATGTAAGTAAAATGACTTTCAAAGCTGTCGCGAATGACTAGAATCTGACAAATTTTGACAAGCTTCGTAGATTTTGCACCAATAATAAGGTATCCTGTATTTTGTAGGTTCTGAATTGCGGACATGAGCAAAAGGTTTTTTGCGAGGAACCGTTGGACAAAGTCAAATGCCAGACAAAAATTGCAGGTATCGAATGCGTTGCTTCATTAGTCAGCATAAGCTTTCACATATATACCAACATTTGTACGTCTCACAGTTGTGTTACGGTGCGGCCATCAGAATGAGATACATTGCATGCTATCTGGAACAGTCGACAAGATGATATGCAGCGAAAGATGTACGGAAATGCTTGACTGCTTTCATCAGTGCAAAGGATCTTGCGGGGAATGTTATCAAGTAACTGATTCCTTAAAACATAAATCAAACCCAACAACGGGCCGTATATGTAGTCCGTCCTTGACATATTTTTAACATTTCTGTTTCCTAATCGAAAGTCGACACGAAACTATGAACTCCGACTCCGCTATAACACCAAGTTGGCATTTTTAAAATGACCGAGATCCGATCAGAGAATTCCGATAATAATGAATATCTACGACAGGGGTGGGCAAACTACGGCCCACAAGCAGCATACGACCCGCAACACTGTTATTTGCGGCCCGCGAGAGTCTATAATAACTTATTGAAAATGTTGGCAGAATGCGTACTAAAAATAAAATTGATGTAGGGACTTGGTTAAACTTTTTGTTAGTATATTTCACCATGATAATTCTAAGACAGTGGTTCTGAAACTGGGGGCGTGAAAGCATCTGAAGGAAGCGTGAAGCTGAGCTCAACAGAAATGTTTGTTCGCGCTTCGCGCGATTTACGTCCACTTCATAATTATTGCATTGTATTTAGTCTGAATTTCATATTCAAAATCTCTCAGTCGTAACCTTCGATGCCACCAAACTATCCGTTAGACGGGTACCCATATTAATATCAAGACAGAGAGCGACAATAAATTGCGCGAAGATATTGCAATAAAAAGTTATAGAAATATTCAAAAAAGAATCAATAATTTGTGTTTTGGGCCCTCTTCGATGTCGCCCCGCCCCAATTTGGGGGAGAGGGGTTGGGGTGCGGCAAGTGTAGCCCTGCTTGCACCGCATAGAAGCGTTGAAAGTGATATGATAGTGAAGTTTGATGTGTATTTTCCGGTTTTTGGAGCAATTTAGAGTGGATTCTAAGCTTTCAAATCTAAAAAATTTGTGACACCTAAATATATAGTCGAATATATATAAAATCCAAAATTTCGACGCGTGACGCACAAAATGTTCTCGCGGGATGCGTGTTTGAGAACACTGGTGTACACCGTTGTCGTATTGTGTGTTTACTGTCCAAAGTGAAGAGTTGTAATGAATCGAGTCATGACTCGACTTAAGTCTGACTCAAGTCACGATTTTCTGTTGACTCGACTTGACTCGAGTCATTTTCTCAAAATACCAAAATGACTCGAGTCGAGTCAATGTGTGAATTGACTAGACTTGGCCTCGTGTTATTGCGCATGACTCGAACCAAGTCATATGACTCGAGACTCAGACGGCTAAGAACAACATTTCATTGTAATTTCGAAGAATAGTAAAGTAATCACACTATTGGGATTTCGTTTATCGGTACTGGTACTTGAAAATGCGACCAGATAAATGCGAACCATTCGATATCACCAAACAGAGTTATGAAAAGTGAGATTAACAAGACTTTAACTGGAATCTAAGCAGTCAACAAAATGACTTGGACCTGGACTCGAGTCATAATACAATGACTAGGACTCGACCCTCTGCTCACTGACTTGGACTCGGACTTGACTCGGTGGTGAATTGAAAATGACTCGACTTGACTCGAGTCAAAACTAAAAAAGTGAGCTTGACTTGTTACTCGGAGCCTTCTGACTTGGTTACAACCCTGCCGAAGTGCTTAGTGATTGAGATGAATATAAGACTGTACAATCTACACCCGGGAAATAGCACAGTTACACGTAGGAGACTATTGTGCACGAGAGAGCCCTAACTCTCTATCTAGGTTTGTATATGGACACTGAACAGGAAACGTAGAGTCATTGTGCTTGCTTTATTACCTGTCTCAAGAATCAATACATCTGACCATTGTATGTGAAACCGCTTGAAAACGTCTTTGATCAATTCATAACCTTCCATCGTCCGCTTAACTAAATGCGATAAGCACTTGAAATGTTCATGCCGGTTAGGTTACAAATCATCGTAAATTGTGCGAGACCAAAGTGTTCAGCTGCAGCAATACATATTTTGGGTAATTTTTAGTTAAAACAGGTATAGATAAAACATCGCGCCGCGTATAGGAGGCTACTACAATGCAATGGTTTTTTCGATTAGCGGTATCAATATGTGTTTATAATCTACTGTTTATCTGCAGGGAAGACTACATATTCCTTGTGCGGAACCTTGCGGTCGAGTTCTCGTTTGTGGTCATGGATGTGAATCCAAGTGTTCCAGTTGTCCACCATGTGAAATGGAATGCGAGACAAGATGTGTACACAGCAGCTGTGAGAAGTCATGTGAAGAGCCCTGCGTGCCGTGCAGAGAGAAATGTATCTGGAAGTGTCGCCACAAACAGTGCAGCATGCTTTGCAGTGAACCGTGCGATCGGGACCCTTGCAATGAAGAATGCGAGAAAGTCCTTGAATGTGGACATTCATGCATTGGTCTCTGTGGAGAGCCCTGTCCGACGTTATGCAGAATTTGTCATAAAGACAAAGTTACTGAGATATTTTTTGGTAATGAAGATGAGGAAAATGCTAGGTAATTTAATTAATATCAATTATCTGTAGGCGCTACCTACTATTACCCAGTGTTGGGATCAAGTCACTACCTTCGAGTCACGAGTCATTTCGAGTCATTGCACATTTTGACTCGAGTCAAGTCAAGTCAATCGGTTTTCAAAGGTGACTCGAGTCAAGTCAAGTCAGTCGATTTTTTGAGGTGACTCGAGTCAAGTCACGAGTCAAGTCAAAAAATAGATACCAGCCAAAATAGAGAATAGAGAAACGAATTGATAAGATGCAATACATTACCCTTTACCCATTTACATATTGAAATGATACAATTCGAGCCTGCGCCAATGGTTGAGGAGTATAAAACTATATTATAATTCAAAATCAATAAAACAAGAGGTTTGGTTAAGCTGAGAACAGGGAACAGAAATAGATAATTTTCTATTATATTACTTCACTACTTCACTTCGTTTGTGGTCTATTTATTTGTGGGAGAACAATGGAGGCTCAGTAAAACGCACGATCATTAAATGATTGGTCGCTCTCACGGGCTACATCAGTGTTTCGCGAACAATCCGAGCATATGCAAGATACAGTGATTTTTATCCACACCGACTAATTGATGACTTGAAATTGACTCGTGAATTTTGCTCCGAGTCACGAGTCAATCCACATTTTCGATAGGCCGAGTCAAGTCAAGTCAAGTCATTTTAGAAAAGTGACTCGAGTCAAGTCAAGTCATACGAAAAATGGGACTCGAGTCATCCCAACACTGCTATTACCTCGTGTTTATTGCGAATCAGGTTTGTGGAACTAAAAGATTGTGGGCACATATTTACTTACGAAGACTTGGACACGTGGATGAATCAGAAAGAAGAAGATGGCGCGATAAAAATGAAAGCTTGCCCACGTTGCTCTACCACAATATGGAGGAGCACCAGATATGGGAATGTCATAAACCAACTTTTGCAGTGAGTATTCACTGTCTCTAATGCTTGTTTGTTGCTTACTTGAATCACTTATAACGTCACGAGGCTGATAATGATTCTGTAGAGACCAAGGGGCGCTGACGATTTTGAAGGGGGTGGAAACGCCCAGGGGGCGATGGGCTCAGGGGGCGATATGGAGGGCGCTGAAGAAAAATGGCTTCGCAGTAGATGATGTGGTGGTAGAAAATATCCTTGATGAGTATTCATAGTAAATAACATGCCACAAAACATTTTAGTCGAAATTTTTAGTCGCTCTTCGCGACGATGTTTGCTACATATGTTTTCATAAATGAAGTGGGTTATTATCATTCATGTAAATAGAATCGTGGGTACTTTAAAATCGCCAATTTCCCGTTAAAACTTTGCCGTCACGCTTGCTGGGTTTAGTCTCACATCGTTTCGAATCGGGTATTATATCTCACAGCGCAAAGCGTGTGAAAATCGAGGAAGGAAGTCCTGTATATATAACTTTTGAGAGTGAGAGCCCGTTACATATAAAATAAGTTTTGACGGTTTGTGTACGAAAGGAATGACTAAATATACTTGTATTTGACATCTACAAAATTAAATCGTCTGAATATTTCCTCAGCGTATCATAAAGAAAGGTGCTATCTAGTGTTGTGGTTCACAACCTCACATGAGCGTTATATAATGAGTTGCTTTGTTGGAAATACATTCATGTTAAAATGAATAATTGTGTACAGTACTAAATCCAATGTGAGCAGATATATGCATCCCATTCTCAGTTGACATACTAATAGTTATACAAAGCACTAACACTAAATCCAATACCATTAAGTTCCCCGTATTGCTGATCGCAGATGTGAATTCGGGATGGTTCGAACCAAAGGGTATAAGACCGTACTTGATTGTTGTTATAACAACCTTGTTCTCACCCTGAATATACCACATACAATTAATATATGGTTTATTATAGTTGAATGGTCCTCGAGCGCGAATAAAGTGCGAAATATTTACAATACCAAAGTCCCGAAAAGATTAACTGGTCTTTGACCTCTTACCAGGACCGAAACTGCTGAAACCCGAACCTCTATCCGTGAGCTCGAATGGTGCTCCAAATTATTTAGTTGGGTGAACATGAATTACACATGTTTTGACGACTCCCCCACGAAAGAATACGCATAATATATAAAATAAAAATAGGCATTTCGGCATCGGCCCTTACCACGCCACAGTGAACGAAGACATATGAAGTTCCGGTCAGTATGGGACTCCGAGAAGTGTGACAAAAAGATCGTCAACGAGAAAACCTTGGCCGAAGAGGTTTACCCTTCTGTTGGTCGTAAACTTCAATGTATTTAAATCTAATTTTCCGTAGGTGCTTAAATCACTCGAGCCGAATTATCATGTCGTCGCAATCTGCACCCCACAGGACAAATAACGTCCATCAGAGATAATTATTTGCCAAAGAACAATTATCAATTTCGAATCGTGCGCTTACTTTAGTATAATACGTTTATGCGTTTCATTATCTTTTCACTTTATAGCGGACAAGAGGTGATAAAATAACAACAGCTAACCAATTAATTATAGCAACGGACCCGCCCGAATATGTTCATTTATTAATTACGTGGCCTTTATTTTCCAATACAACAGCTCACTCAGCGCTACTGATAAACCTAATTATGTGGGTTGAGAGGTTAAAAAGTTTATAGCGACATATATATGCAATTACCACCTATTCAATCATGCATTGTGGAAAATATTGGGGCCTAGGGAAATCTGGCCACAAAAACTTGGCTGACCATCTAAATCAGGCGGCGGGATTCTTGAGGGCGAAGCCCTCAGAAATTTTGATAATCACGCTATGGGTGCGCAAGGCAATGTTTTTTAAGGGGGCTGACGAAGTGCTGCTATATCCCTCCCTCTGACCCATTGTCTCTATCAAAGTACCTACAATATGAGGCGGGGGAGCTGGAGCGCGATAATTTTTGAAAGGGGACGCTGGAGGAAAAAAGGTTAAGAACCACTGGTCTAAACGAAAACGTTCGGATTTCTAGACATGCTACTCTCCCCCGCGTAATAATTATATATAGCAGTGCTTTTCAACCTGTGTGACGGTTCGCACTTGTTCGAATGAAAAAAAAATGCAGTGCTAATGACTAAGGTTATTATTATTAATACAACACACACAACAGTGGTGGTTAAAGCCTGATTATGGCTTTGCTCTCCAAGACATGACATTTATCACACAGCTTAATACATTTCTCCATGTTCAATTGCTCTTGCACTCTCTCAGCAGTCTCTGACATCTTCAAGGCTTTCATCGGTTCTTTTGTCGTATACTTATAGCTCGATCCACCGTCATTTCTGGGCTTTTTAAGTCACCGCAATTGCAGTGAGGTCGGCGATGAGGAGCCCATATAACCTCCAACAAATAGAAGTTAGTCAGAACCGGGTGTCGTGGAGCTGGTGCTAAACCAACTGCGCCATTCGCTTCCCAGAATGACGAAGGTGGTGCGAATGGTGCGAATGAAAATCCGGATCAAGAGCGAATGAAAATCGTGAATAGTTGTTAATTTTTCGGACGTGGAATTATTCAAATACACCTAGTAAGAAATTCAAGGGCAGTGTAACTTTTGTTGTAGTTGCGACGCAATTGCAAAATCTTGTTTAACTTACGACGCACCACTAATCGTAGCTCTCATAAGCCGTAATGAATAATTATTACGTAACCAAAAGCCTGGTTTGAAGCCGGCCGAAATTTGCTATATCCGGTAAAATCTCATCACCAGCGAACAGGCACCTGGCGTACAAAATGATGAATTGAACAAAATGAATTGACGGACCGACCACGCCTTGTCCAAATCAATTGACTCTTATCCAACCCCTTTACATTACAACCCGATTTTTTTTTAATTTTACCACTTAGATCGGTTAACAAAGTAAAGACTAAGAAATCCGGGACATTGGCAGAAGTCATACAACAAAAATATCGACTACTGCGAGAAGTCCGCACGATGCCAATGTCGCGTTACAATTTGGCCAAGGAATTCGTCGCACGAAAGTTGGAGGTGACTATACTATATACTTGACTTAAATAACGAATGTTATCGTAGCCCATATGTTAGACTGTGCTTTCGTTGGCAGAATCTGAGGAACGCCGGGCAGCTTTATATCGTAGAAAAGATGTTCAGAAGGTTACAGGCACTGGACGAACTCAAGTGTCTTGAGGTCAATTTATCAAAAAGAAGCTCTGTCCCTCAGAACCAAAAGATGGGTAGGTGGAGTGATCCCTTTCTCCGTAATGTCTGTACGTGGGGTAAGGTCCGACAGAGGTTTTCATACGCTCTGTTAGGACCTGCGAATGACTCGAGACGGGCATATGACTGTAACTTTGAAGCATAGCGAAGTGACCAAATTGTTGGTATTTCGTCTGTTAGCACTGGTATTGACAAATAGTGCATTGAAAAATGGCCCCTGGATGATTGAAACCAACTAAATAAACATTATATGGCCATGGTAACAGCGTATTCGATAGCTCATACGCACAGTTGTACAAAAGTGGGTTAAATATGAATTGATCTCGAAACTAAACAGTAAACACAGTTACTCGGCTGCCCGTCTCGGACTCCGAAACCCTGTCGTATGTTAACTTGGAGCCATTATATTTTATGCTTGTTGTTCTTGTGGAATCTGACTCCAAAAAGTTGCTTATGCTGCTGCGTATTCTTCCTCAGTGGCTTGATGTGTGTAAATGACTCGGATAACACGACATACCATGCATGACGGCCTGTCGCGTAGTCGTGTTTGTCTTTACTGAGCCCATAGTGAATTTGAATGTCTGTGTTATGTTAGATCAATACATCGTAACACATCTCATTTATATATTATTCATGGCAGGCACGAACAGGAAAGTCCTATCAGGTGTTCATTTCTTGAGAGTTGAGGCTTTAAGATAATGAGTGGTAATTGTTGTATCGTACACCACAATTCCTTCATTAGACTTTGTGCCAGCGTTGAAACCAAATCACAAGCTCCTTGTCCCAATCTCACTTTTTTAGTTTTGACTCGAGTCAAGTCGAGTCCTTTTCAGGTCAGTACCGAGTCAAGTCCGCGTCAAAGTCAGCGAGTAGAGGATAGAGTCCGAGTCATGGTATTATGACTCGAGTCGGGTCCAAGTCTTTGTGTTGACTGACCCGTGACCAGTTTCCAGTTAAAGTCTCGCTAAATCCACATTTTATAACTCTGTTTGGTGATATCAAATGGTTTGCATTCAAAATATACTAATTTACCTCATTTTTAGCAGTTTTCTGGTCGCCTTTTCAAGTACTAGTACCATAGACGAAACCCCAATAGTGTCGTTATTTTACTATTCTTCGAAATTACAATGAAATGTCGGTCTTGGCCGTCTGATTCTAGAGTCATAAGACTTGGTTCGAGTCATGCGCAATGACTCGTGTCCATGTCGAGTCAATCTGTGTACTGACTGAGTTCGAGTCCAGTCGAGTTATTTCCGTATTTTGAGAAAATGACTCGAGTCAAGTCGAGTCATCATAAAATCGTGACTCGAGTCAGACTCGAGTGAGTCATGACTCGAGTCATTACAACCCTGATTCTGCCTAACTGTGTGCATAAAATGGCGCCATCCCTCCGTCGAACGCGATTCGGAAGGATGACGCCATTCCGTTGTAATGAAAGTGGTTTATGTATAGAGTGAGCAAAATCATCAGTGGTTCTAGCCCTACCCGCAGTAGTCTCAAGACTATTAGAACAGACTTCTTAAACAACTACTTGAAACTCGGACTCTATGTTTCAGCGTTCAAGTGTGATATCAAAGCAATTTACAAGTGGGTCATGTTGAAACGATATCAAATCTCCGAAAAAGAGGATGAACGATTTAATGACGAAATTGAGCGTCTCAAACGTGTTCTCGAATATTTTAATATTCGCACCAGGTCTGAAAATCTGCGGGACATCGATTCACAGTAAGTATCGATGTAGCCTATATGCTGGAAACTGTGTAAACCCTTGAAACGACGTGTTTTAACTATTTCCTTATACCCGCATTGAACATGGACAGTTGGACAGGATTTGACATTTATAACAAAAACGGTGTAAATAGAGGGACCCGAGTGCAGCCTAATGACGTCGAATTTGGTTGATGACTTTGCAATGTCAGAGTCAATCGCCTATAGCAGTTGCGTTGTGCAGCTCCAACCGCAGTGCCTCTCCTATCAAACCGGTGTACAAACAAGCATTGGTTTATTAGCTGACTGAACTTTATTCTTGTATTTCGACGTCCGTGGTCATGTTACACCATATCGACGTTCATTTTGTATGATTGATGAATTGCCGACCCACTTTCATTCCAGGCTTCTGTAAATCCACAGGTCGGGTAAAGACGAGGAACATCAATAAATCAACAACACTTTGGTAGGGATAATTAAGTCGAGCGCTGTGACTGCGTTTGCTATGTTAGCGACGGAAAGTGCCACGGTGCTGCTACCCTATTCGTAACCACGTTGAACGTCTTTCCTGCTTTGTTTCGTTGATCTTGTTCAGGGGTGACTAAACTTTTTTCTATTCACGACCGCAGTTTGATTACTCATGTAGCATAATACGGTCGCATTCCAGGGCATTGTCGTAATGAACTAACTGGACGACAAATACCCATGTTACCCAAGTCTCTAGTGTGCGCTGTCCAATTTACTTATAGTAAGTCGAAATACCAAAGTAGAAATCTACTCAGTTACAAGCAGAAGTAGCAATTTCCCTGACATGTAAAAACCACCAAGAAATGAAGGTCTGAAGAGCATTCATGTAGGTCAGGGGTGGCCAACCTGCGGCCGTAGTAGCATAATTGTGCGACCGTCGATGCGGAATTCAATTAGCATGTATTGGCGGCCGTTAACATGCAATTGGAATTTACGAATTCGCTCTCAAATTTTTCAGAGATTTTATTTCAACTTGTAAACGTTCGTTGCGCGATTCAGGGTTACTTGAATTTTCGATTTTAATATTATTGATTCCCAGGAATTCAAGCTCCAAGCTTCAATCTTAAAAGTGGGCCATACAGATCCCTGAACAAATTTCCACCTTATAAAATACAAAGTGTAAACAGTAGTCTAAAAGCAACCACGTCAGTAAGAAGTAATAGGCAAGCAAAAACTACTTTGATACTCTGAAAAAGTAAAAGTAATTCGTTAATATAACCACATCCGGGATTAAGGCACCATGTAATACGTTTTCAACGAGGTGTCGTCTAGACCGGACAGATGAATTCTTAAGTGTGAAACACCAAGTTCCTATACTTGCCCCAGATATTATCTCAAAAGCAAGATATACACTAGCCAACACCCTAATCGGGTATCCAATTAGGATATCAAATCCACACGGATCTCGTACGCCTGATAATTTTTTTACATTAAACTATATGCACTCTTTATATCAATTTCGTTGATGTGTAAATAATTGATTGGTTGACTAAGCATAATTCGCTGACTTCCTACATGTAGTGTGTTTCGTTCTTGCTATTGTGTAATTGCGGCAAGATCTCCCAGCAAAGAGTCACTAAAGATTCACAATCGGAAGACGGAATATTTCGAGCGAGCAACGTGGACGACATTGACCCCCAGTGGGTGATTTCGCAAAACAAGGGGCGAAAATACAAAAGAGGCGACTGGAGGGCGATAGGGGCCGAAAATTTTAAAACATCCATTAAGATATATTTACTG
>ATSW01081354.1:0-10045 GCA_000444245.1 Botryllus schlosseri
GCAAAAACGTCCACAACCATTAATCTAATATGTGCCGCCAGGAAACCACTTATGCTGCATACTGAAATTTGCGTTTGCATTTTCCGTTCCCACATCGTCTGTGATATATTCGTATAGTATATGGTTGGTGTAAAATCGCACCACACTCTACTACAATGAAAGCATTTTTCTGTTAGTGTCATGTTAAGAATAACTAGGGTTGCATTTAAAACAAAAATAAATTTAAACCAAACATGTCTAAAACATAGCCCATTTTCAAAACATGTTTTTGTTGTTATTATTTCCTTTTTCTTTGGGGCCATGACGTCATTAATCTTCAATTGTGACCTAACATTCGACCGTCATTGCCAGTTGAAAATATTGGGTTAATATGGCTAACGACAACTGCCATAAATGGACCAAAAATATTTTTAACCAGGACTGCATCGTTATGTAGCATTTTGGGGGTTGATGGTCTTCCCCATCAGATCACCCGTTCCGTACCAATGATTTACATCAGGGTTGACAAACCTATACGGCCGCGGAGTAATGCTTGTGTGACCGTCGTCACATAATTGGATTAGCGGGTCTTTGCAATCGTAAACATGCAATTTGAATTACCAAATTGGATCCCGAATTTTTGAAGGATATCAATTCAACTTCAATTTTTTTCGCAGTTCACGCGATTCCGGGTTCTAATTATTTTTTGTTATGAATAGTCCTTCTCATCTGTGCCATATCGTATAAATGTGAACCGCAGATGAAAATGATGCGGCACATAAAGAGATAATATTTTGGAACCGTGTGCGTCTCACGAATGAATGTTTTTCTATTGCATTTCGTGAAATCCGCTATATATTTTGACCATCGAAGTTTTAGGTCACGAAACAACCACATGCAACAAAGTGATTAATAAAACCGGATGATACATCATAAATAATTTTGTGATGACAATTTTCGATGACACCCCATCCATAACCTCTGCCTGTGACTCTGATCACGTGTGCTGAGAATGGATAAATAGGTTTGAAATATGAGCAACTGCCGATATCATCGACGAAAGACGCATTTTGCGCGCCGTGCGAATCGACAACGAGTGCCATTAACTTTGCATACCATCATGACTCGCGATTTTTGTGTGAAAAGTGAGCTTAACAGGGCGTTCTACTTCTACACATGGAAACATTTATGCGCAAGATATTTTACGACAAAAGAGTGTGGGCACGGAACCCCACAAGTACTGTCCGCGTTGCGAGGTCCCCCGGTATAGCCAACTTATCGTGCATATTGAGGTACACCCCCGTCTAGATGTGCCATCATGATTGTCAGCTGCAATGCGGCCGTAGTTAATCTAAATGCGGACGTGAGTAGCTAAAATGTTGAACACTGGCGTGTTTTCTATGGTTCCAGCTATACCACCGTATCCGTCGACTCTATTGGGTGCAAATCGTCTGTAGGCACACACTAGATGATTTTTCGGCAAGTGTTTTCGCGACTATGGGATAATTAGACAACGTTTGAATAAAAAACATTTTTTTAAAGGCGTAAAAGTGTTTTAAAACACCGTTTGTCTCAAATGCAGCTGTAGCAATAATCTATGCTGCTACTCATAAGTGATATGAATCAAATGTTGAAAAATATCTACGTTGTACGGTGTTCTCTCCATCTCTCTCTCTCTCTCTCTCTCTCTACAATTCATCATTAGCAACGAGGGTAATATAGATGTATTACATTCAGCACGTTATATAGACTACATCTATTTGTAGAGCTTCTTGTAGTCACAGAACTTTATTAATTGTTCGATATGAATATACTACGTTTATGTCGTCAGGTATCAATGATCAATGTGCGTCAGTTTATTTGAACCGTCACTGAAAAGAGTTTATGCAATCTAATTACATATTTTATACTAAGGTTATGGCTGCCACGCATTACGATCCTAAAATACTCGAAGAAAAGTACAAGAAACGGCTGGACGAAGGATATGAAGAAATGCACAAAGAGGTCACTGATGGCCATAAAATTATACGCGATATTAAAGACTCGGTGTATGTGAGAGCAAAAGTGGAAGAAAGTATAAAAAGGGTCTTGAAACAGAATGAAGCAAGCAAAGGTGGCGTCATCGATGAAGCAGTAGAGAATATCCCAATCCAAGAAACCAAAAATATTTTTAAAAGGTTTCATAGTTTTGTCAAGTCTGTTTTTAAAAAGAAACAGTAATCGGATCGAACTATATTTATTGTAAATTGCATTATTTCAACAGACAGCATACCTATTACTCAATTTGTAATCTAGGTAATCCCTTTGTAAGCAACCGTGTTGCTATTTGAAATGATGAGACGCAGTTTAACAGTATCAGTCTGTGTAATTATATTGGGCATGCGTGTATGTTGTGCGTATACTATAATGCGTCGAATTGGATTACAAACATACTCTGATTCTTTATTCGTTTTACGATATGCGTATGTTGATTTCAAGATATTTATAGCACCTTAATTTTGGGAAGTCAATTACTATACTACTATAGATGTGATCGCTTATATATTCTGAATAAATGAGTAATTACCAGACGTGATCAGTAACAAAGTAGGCTACTCAGTACAGTACTCAAGTATAGGTCATCAGGATGAAATCACCTTTCATCACAGCGACCCAAGATATTTTCGAAAATTGCACTAAGTTGCGGTATTGTTCATTTACGTTAGTCATGAAGATGCATCCAGAAATTTTAAAACTAGCCATCACCGCTAAGCATGAGTAACAGTTTCGCCATGCCCACTAAGTGACCACACATTTTTCTGTTGCTGGCTCTAAATATCTCATGGCAGGCCTTGTAATATGTATATTTATTTCTCTCTGACGATTGCTCTATTTGAAATACATTTAAAAAGGGCCTTTGCACGAACTGAATCCGAACAATATATATAGATAAAATGGGGAGAACCGACAACGAGAAAAATACGTGATTCGGCAAGGGGCATCGGTTAAATCGTCAAATGGTCAAAATGTCAAAAGGTGGTAAGGATTGATTTGATAGAACTTGCTTAGGAGTGAAGACAACTGCCGTGGATGTAAATGAGGATGTCCGATATTCAGTGACATGTATCTCCACATATATTAGGGAGATTTACAATCAAGATTAAGAGCAGAATCATTTGCGAAGGTAAGACATAGCGTAAATTTGATTCACTGTAAAAACGGCTAGTTCGTTGCCAAAGTTTTCAAACGTAGGCAAGATAGTTTCCGCTAGCAACATCTTGGTAAAATACTTGAGAAAGCAGCTCTGTAAGCTTGGCAAAGCTTTGGGAGTTCGTTTTCTTAGTTTGTATTTGCCAGTCATGCGGTGGTAGCCTAAAGATTTATTTGAAGCTTCTTGAAAGTGGCGATAACCGGACTTAGACAACGTGAATGTGTCTGATATCAGACGGAATGTATAAATAGACCATATTTCCACAACAATAGTGTTTCAGTATACCTTGGGAATCACTTTGCTAATTTTTATTGCAAATAAATTTTAGATCTTTCCTCAACTTCACCTTTCAGTAGTCTAACTACCTCAGTATACTTCTTCCAGCTACAGAGACCGGAACGATTGCTGTGCACTGTGTGCAGTTATTACATGGGACCTTCTAATTTTCTTATTCTCAGTACTAATTCCGGCTATCCGTGTGCCATACGGAATAGATTATGCAACCGAAGAACCAAGGATATACAGAAAAGACTTTTCTAAATACCAGTGGCGGTTCATTCTATTGGGCATTGTGGGATTGACCAACATATAACCCCGTAATATACCAATATTAGCACCAATTCACGTTATAGACGTAGGACAGGGAATTTAGAGAAGTTGTGGTTTCGCTTGCAAATGCGTTGCCGGACATCCATATTCTGGCGAATTTGAAAATTGCTACAATCTACTGTACCTGCTGATTAGCAATGGCGACTTTGAATTTGTAGTATTATTCGTCCACCTGCGCATTCGATTTTTCTTGTCACCCTGAAAACTAGGGTTTTCCAGATCTTTTTACACCGTGCCCACTTCGCAAAGTTTTGAAACATTTAAATTAAGGGGTTCCTCGATGGTAATGAACTTCATCTCACAGACTTGCAAAAACGTACAGAGCTTCAATATACATTTGAATAATCTATTGATATTGAAATGACCCGAATATTTTTGGCATACACTTGCCAGGGGTAATCGTCAGCAACTATCGGAGAATTGGAAAAACTTTGTATACCCACCCAAAAATCGTATCTCAAAATATGACGTCACCAGCATGAAATTTTGGATGAGAGAGCGTTCGATATACTATTTTTAGAAAGTACATGAACTCATATTGAAGACACTGCCTTGACTGGTGTATTTTGATAAAAGTCGACGCCAAGGCTTATCGAAATAACATGGACTATCAACAATCGTATCACCGAATATGACGACACCAGCACGAAAATCGAATAACAGATACATGAAACGAGCACTGCGTTTATTCTGAGTTTAGCAACTGCTCTCAAAACTGTAGTTACACGCGTGGAAACTCAAAGTTTTCGTGAACGTTAATGGACATTTAGCGTTGGGCATTTATGTTGCACGTGTTGCGCATGTGGATTAGGGAGTTGGCCGAGAGCGTGGATGAAGATGCATGTAACTGAGTATGTCTCTATGTTGCTAACATGAATTATTATTAGTATTAGGAGCAGTGATATGAAGTGGTAGTATAGTATTAGGCTGTTAGGGCGTGAGATATCGGAAGGTGGTAAATCCTGAATATTTTTAAAAGCCGACAGAACGAAAATGCATCGCTTCGATTATTTAATAGAGTCATATCTTCCATAATCCTGATTTGGTTTGATTTCTTCCGGGTCGCAGTCTTTGTGACAAAATGACGAGTTTCCTAATTTTGCTAACCCGAATAAATTAACATCGATACATTGCGATCGTGTTTTAGGTGGGTATATCTCGTCTATTCTCTTTGAAATTAGTACACACGTTAGTCAGACGAGTTATTAGTAGCCCAGTATTTAATTTAAGGCGAAGTATTGCGATTCTGAATTTCTTTTTGGCATTTTGCTCTGAATAAATGGTTAGGCACATTGGGACAATTTGGATGAGGCGCGAAGGTCCATTGATAAAGGCAAATTTTACAAAATATATAAGAATCAGGTGAAGAGTGCGCAGAAGCAAGATTGCCCATGACGATCGATTTAAAAAGCTCTTCTGAGGTGTTACGTGATGAATCAGTGGCTTGTAACCAGGGGGGATATCCTCCTCAGAGGAAATTTTGAATTTTAGGGGGCAAATTTACTCCAGATTATAACGGATTTATCATACCCGAACTGACTTGACAGTTCGGATAACAGATCACAGTCCATATGGCTTAAAAACATAATCGGGATTATATAATCGTAATCTAGCATTCTAGTCGCATAGCAAGTGTTCAAATAGGAAAAAGTGGTTCTTGACTTCATAGCGTTTTGCCTTTTTGTTTCGTTTCCTTTGAACAATGTGATGTTTATAATGTGGCTGTGAGTGAATGATACATTTACAGTTGTATTCTTGCACGTGGTGATCCCGGCAATTGATGAACAATCTCGGGTAGGGTTGAGGAGTGTAGGATAGGTGATCCAACAAAATGACTATCAGTCTTAGGCAGTTTTGAGGAGTTCTAAGGCAGTGTGGGACATGAAAATGGTGTCCTGAACTGACAATACTTTCTATGGTGAGGTTATGTAGCACTCCAACCGCAATAGCTACATAAAACCAGCTTTTATATGACGTTTTACTAGCCTAGTCCGAATAGCGATACTCAAATTTTAGGGGAATCCCCTATTTTTAGCCGATATTCTTCCAGCTCAATGTGCACACGGATGCGAGGGATGAATTACGGAAAAAAGTACCTAAAATCTGTTTTTATGGTATAAGTATTGGGAATCGGACTGAAAACCACGACTTTTTGAAAGTCGATCAATTCTGAACAACACGTTGGAACATTTCCAGATATCAAAAATACAATATTATCCTAGAGGTTGGGCAACCGCGAAAGAATGGAAAAAGTATTACATATGGTACGGCAATGTTGCGGTGGTCCTAAACGATTGAGACGGGTATGGAATATATGGAAATTTCCCACCCCATACCATACCGTACTATACCAAACCATGTCCTGGATACAACCTATTTGAAGTATCATATCTCATATGAACCGAATAACGGGATACCGGCATGACTTATATGCTATATCTAAAAAATCCTTCAACTATTCTTTTTATCCTGCCCAAATGTTACCCTTCTAACACAATGTCCTAACTTTTGAGCATGAACGAGGTTTTCATATTTTTTTAGCTTGGACTCAAGAAATCAAAATTATCCTAACATCAGCAAAATCACAAAAATTGCAAATGCAATAATAACGAGGGGTGTAACTTTCAATTGAATTGTTTTTTTTCTGCTGATTTTCTTTTTACATCAGACGAGTTATAGGTAATGCGTGGTTTTATTCGCGTTTTGGAGAGGCAAAGTCCGCATTCGGTATTTCGACTGTTGGGTACATCTGTTTTCTAGGCGCTAATATACTCTCAAATAATAGCAAAATTGCACTGTCAAATTTTGTAATGTCGACTTAGGTGTTACAACGAATAGTGGGTAGGATAGTTTTTGAGTAAGACACAACAGGGTCAGGTTAACATTGTGACGTAAGTAGGTCAACAGCATGATTGGAACTCCACGCTACCTTACAAGTCTGTGCACTACGTCAATACTAGTAAGCACTCGAGATTACCGAACCTCGTTCTGAGGTATTCCCCAAGCCTACCGCCAGAGACCATTTCATTATACCCCTTCAATATTAATATCGGTTTCTTGTCATTCAGTCTGCATGTCCCTTATTAACAAGTTCTCTGAGCAACTGTAGGTGTCTGATAAAAGACTACTCAGAGTCGTTTCCACTTCTTTCTATCTTCTGATTGTAACGCGATAATTGCGTTTCGAATTGAATTATTAATAAACTGATGCTACGTTTTAAATTTCTATCATCAGTACCAGATATAGTTTTTTTTAAGTGTCTAATTGTTGGACAAGACTTCATGTTTTGGCATTTTGCTCTATTGGTGTATATGAAATATGCATGCATATATGGACAGAAAAGTTTACAAGGACAGGCGCTGTGTCAGCTTACCGGCGATTTGGAACCATTTGTGTAGACCATGGGTTCTCAACCCGCGGCCCGCAGACGATTATTTTGCGGCCCGCGACATCTTTCATTATGAACGCAATTACTACTGGTACACACTGCTATGGAAGACCGATGTGTCATAAATGTCGAAGAGCAGTTGTTTTAACGAAGCGTAGAAGCTAAGAATGGTACCACGATCGTTTCTTCAGGAGTTATACATATGGCGTCATCTTAAAGAAAACGTTGCTAGTTAGGTGTCGCGCTCAGCAATCCACATTTCGAAGCATTGTTAAAATTGCCGCCGACGACGTTACAGACGGATTGTTCAAAATTGCTTGGAATATCGCTAAACCAAATAATCTGCTAGAGAAGATGTGACTTCAATAGAACCTTAAGGTACTGTGCATATAATTCACTGTTTCTGGAATTTAGCAGGAGGGCCAACATCACCTGACAAATTTCGAAGCTACAGTTGTCTGATTCAACCGTCACCAGAAGAGTAACAGCAATGTCAGTCGAATTTTTATCGCATATTCTTAAATAGGTTGACACGTAGACTACTTTAGCCTAGCATTGGGCGAATCCACCCGCGGCTTCACACACATTGCACAGCTAATTATCCAGGTGCATTTTATTAGACTGGATATATTTACGGAGGAAATGCTGGCGGGGCAAACGTGGGAAGGGGACCGATGAAAAACATCAGCTTGATAAAGCTGACTTCTGTAACTATTAGTGCAGAGCATCAGCCATGGAAGGAGAGGAGAAGGGCTTATTGGTTTGCTTAGAAATGGGCCCGAACGCCTGACTTCTTCTCATATCACTGAGAGCTGAAAGTTATAATGCCCTCTATAACGAATAAGTTACCGTAAGTTTATACTTGCTCGCACACGCATTGAAACAGAGAGTTCGGTTCTCTGATGGAAGGGTTTGGAGGTGCATATACCGACTTGGCAACGAATACAATGCACGCTACATTAAGGGATTTACTTGCGCCGCTGGAAGACATATATTCTCACAAAAAAAAGCAACCGAAAACTTACGAACGCTGTTCATTAATGCTTTTGAATGTATAAAAATGTACTAAATGCCCGTATAAGACCGGTATATAGCCTAGAGTAGCCTAAATTTAATAGTAGCCCACAAATACATGGTGATAATGTTCTGCGGCCCGCAGCGTCTTTTGCTGGTAAAATGCGGCCCGTTATACGAAGGAAGTTGAGAACCCCTGGTGTAGACACAGGCAAAATGTAGGTGTGAGCTAGTGTTACGCCTTTTCGTTCATTTCTTCAAAGGATTCAATTTTGGTCACGGGCCTTAGGTTATGTATGCTAGCCGCTATCGTATGTGCCGAATTTCACGTTACCGAAAGAGTTGAAAGTTAGCTTTTGTGTTTCTGAAATGCGGCGTTAATCGCATCTTCCTTATTCAATTTTGACGTACATCAGTGATCCATCCGCAGCCGGAAGTATTCGTATCATTCAAAATCAATGTTCTTTTTAATTTTTCACGAGCATGCGCGCTCTCACCAACTCACTACAAGGTCCCTTGGACAACAGTGCGTACCGACTTAAAAACAGTCATCACGTTGATTGGACTGTCGAAGTATCATCTTGTCTAGTTAATGCTGTGGTGTTGACTAAAACAAGGCCATCACTTCGGCTTTCTTGTGCGCAGCTGGATCATTTGTGCGTAGAGACCGTTTCAGCACTGCGCAATTGGAGAGGGGACAATGCTTAAATTATCAAGGACTGGATGTAGCAAGATACAATCTCTGCTAGATGTCTGTATACGGAAACATTTGATGTCATATTTAAAATGCAAACATTTAAATTTTCCTACATGTTGTAAATTATATGCGGCATAGCCAATATCTCAAAGTAAATATGGATTGTAAATCGCTCATATATTTTGTCGATATCCAGTAATATTTCTGCAGTAGTTTGCCTACATTTCGAAATGAGTTAATTATTTTACCAGCGATATTCATTCCACTCTATAACATGATGTTATCGTTGTTTATTGAGATGCAATAATTCTCCGTTTTAAGGATTTTGGTAAGTTCTGGATTGGATCCATTCAAAATATCATACATGTTGTGAACTTACTATCGTGATAACGGGATGGGCTATGCGCCCGGTTTTTTATTTTGGGTATATAAAAACATATTGAAAATAAAACATTCATTTTTTTGCGCTTAACTCAAAAATGCAACCAGTTTTCCTCAATCGGGTCAAGTTTTTTTCTCCACGGCATATTCAATTATGCTAATTTTTGGTCATTATTCTACACAAAGAAACTAATTTCTGTGGTAGCTTGATTTGTTATGCATGTTGTAAATTTTTGCAAGATGGTATTTTTATTTGAATTCAAGGTTTTTGCCATGACAGCCGTTTTGTATACGACTAAAATATAATAACACAGTGCAAATAAAGGCAGTTACAACTAACCAAGAAAGCATAATTTTGTTCAATGGCATTTATCCTAACAAGAGAAGGTATAAGATGATATGTTACACTATAGACACGTAAACACGGTTAACATAACAAATGTGTTTTAAATGCGAAATCCTTGCCAACATCAATGTGGGGAGTGTGAAATGAAAATGAAGTATTCCAAGTAGCTTAACGAAGAAAGCTTTTTCGGAACATGATGATAAATTAAACTGATGCTGATACTGATATTACGACGATAAATACAATAACAATATCTGATGTAAATGACTTATGCTGACAATAAATGTCTAGTCAAAGACTTTCTTCTATGTGTGGAGTTATGTGGATATCTTTTTAAGCACCAACGGTTATCTGCAAACATGTTCCAGTCCCTAAATTCTTGATACCTTTCATTAGGGATGGTGTGAACGCGAGGTTCACGTTCGCGTTCTGTGTGTGAAC